>JBBPCS010005420.1:0-10527 GCA_037974645.1 Hollardia meadi
AACTCACCAAAACCGTCTTGGTTTGTCTTTCCACAATCACCTCTGGTTTGGTGGAAGTAAATCCTCAATTCACAGAGGAAGATGTGAAAATATTCCGGCTCTACACGTCGTTTTCCCTCGCTGCTGATGGCTGACTCTATCTGGCTGTTCTACCACTTCACCTCTCTCCTGTCCCCTCTGTTGTGTCCTGTCGTCACGTCAAGTCATAGTCCTTGTCGGAGCCGCTGTAAATCACCTCCGTACTGTATCTCCTGTCCTCAAACTGGCCTCCACCGGTTTCCAGCCGTGTTCAGGCTGCAGAGCCCGGTTGAGCTGAGCCCCGCTGCCCGCGGCAGACTTAATAACAGCCAACGATAATTACAGCAGACGGTATAGTGACAGCAGTTGGTGGTTACTCTGGTGATATGCTGTCCCCTATATTTTTGGAGGTACCTTCAAATTCTGGCTATATTTTACAAATTGGACCTTTAAAGTTTGTCTCAGTAAGTTTTAGGACATATCAGCCACAACATTAAAACCACTGACAGTTGAAATGATTAACATTGATCATCTCGCTACAGGTCAATATTTTGCTGGGAAAGTCTGGATCCTGACATTTATGTGGATGCCACTTGACACAAACCATCCCCCCAACCCCCCCCCCCCCCCCTAGCAGGACAATGTGTGCTGCCACACCACAAAAACTGCTCAGGAACAACCCGAGGAACGTGACAAAGAGCTTAAGGAGCTCACCTGGCCTCAAAATGCCCCAGATCCAAATCTGATTGAGCTACATGCAGTTTTGTTGGCGTGAGGGGGTTTACTTTGTCTAAAACAATGTTTGGAGGGTTTTATGGGTCAATCCACATGAATACGAGGACCCAGAGTTTCACTAGAACATAACTGTAGCCATGGTCAATGTTTCACTTCATCTGTCAGTGGTTTTAATGTTGCGGCTGATTGGTGTATGGCCTTAGTTATAATTTGGTTTGTTCCTGTGTTGGATTTTGTGCTTCCAGTCTTTGGGGAAATCCATGATTCCTAGTGAGGAGGATGTCCTGATCTGTGACCTGCAACAGCGTGGATCCAGACCCTCACCACCACTGCAGAGCGACTCCCCTCCTCCAAACCTGAAGGAGATCCCAGAGGAACCTGGCACACCAGACAGCTGAATTCTGTGCCTCCCTATACCTCAGTGTCCACATCTACTCGACTTTGATCAACCTCTCTACCAGACCTCTGTTAGGCCTCTACAAGATCTACAACTGCAGTTTTGAACCTCTATACATCTAACAAGAGCATCACAGTGTCCACAAAGTCTACAAGATGTCTGTACAAGATCTGCAAGTTTTATTCTTCTACACAGTAGTATGTAGATACTTCTACATGCAGGTCTACAAGATCTACTACAGCTCCCATCTAAGATCAAGAGCTGTGTTCAATCCTAACATGTCCTTCAAGCAATCTATGAGGGGTCTTCACTATCTGCAAGACTTATGTTGGATCTTTATAAGAGCTGCTAGACCTTTTCTTCACTTCTTCTATATGACCACCAAGACCTCTGCAAAAATATCTAGAAGATTTAAAAGAGTTCTGCTAAATCTATAAGTCCTACAAGAACTTTGTAGGATGTCTACAAGACCAACAACCAAGGATGTGCACAAGGCCAGGCTAAAGTTGCCAGAGTTAGAACTTACTTGTCCTCTTTGGCTGAGCTGCTTTTCTGGAGAAAAAAAATAAATAAGTAAGTAAATACTGAAGTTAGACCAAATTAAATTGCCAGATCATCCAAAACGTTTAATAATTTTTGATAGCCATACCTACGCAAAGATAGGGTGGCCCAGAACCGTTAAAAATAATACATTAAAAAAACAAGGTGATGCCCTATGCCCCCAGTCATGTTACACTTTAGCATCCAGACTTGCTATTGTTGCCACTGTGTGAGGGCTGAGGGTGAGTCCTCTGAAATTGTGGAAATGGTTAACGAAGAATTGTTAATGTTAACAATTGGATGTCTTGTGAAAAATATCCATATGTTTCTGTACAATGAGCAGCATATCATGTCATTCACAATATTGGCTTATATTATGCAATCATGTTAACCAATCTTAGCTAGACAGCTGGCTAACCTCTACCTGTCTCCACCTGTCTCCACCTGTCTCTACCTGTGTCTACCTGTCTCCACCTGTCTCCACCTGTCTCCACCTGTGTCTACCTGTGTCTACCTGTCTCCACCTGTCTCCACCTGTCTCCACCTGTCTCTACCTGTGTCTACCTGTCTCCACCTGTGTCTCCCTGTCTCCACCTGTGTCTCCCTGTCTCTACCTGTGTCTACCTGTCTCTACCTATCTACCTGTCTCTACCTGTCTCCACCTGTGTCCCCCTGTCTCTACCTGTGTCTACCTGTCTCTACCTGTCTCCACCTGTGTCTCCCTGTCGCTACCTGTGTCTATCTGTCTCTACCTGTCTCTACCTGTGTCCACCTGTCTCTACCTGTGTCTACCTGTGTCAACCTGTCTCTACCTGTCTCCACCTGTGTCTCCCTGTCTCTACCTGTGTCTACCTGTCTCTACCTGTGTCCACCTGTCTCTACCTGTCTCTACCTGTGTCTACCTGTCTCTACCTGTGTCTACCTGTCTCCACCTGTGTCTCCCTGTCGCTACCTGTGTCCACCTGTGTCTCCCTGTCGCTACCTGTCTCCACCTGTGTCTCCCTGTCGCTACCTGTGTCTACCTGTCTCTACGTGTCTCCCTGTCTCTACCTGTGTCTACATGTCTCTACCTGTGTCCACCTGTCTCTACCTGTGTCTACCTGTGTCCACCTGTCTCTACCTGTGTCTACCTGTGTCCACCTGTCTCTACCTGTGTCTACCTGTCTCTACCTGTGTCCACCTGTCTCTACCTGTGTCTACCTATCTACCTGTGTCTACCTGTCTCCACCTGTGTCTCCCTGTCTCTACCTGTCTCTACCTGTGTCTACATGTCTCCACCTGTCTCCACCTGTGTCTCCCTGTCGCTACCTGTGTCTACCTGTCTCTACGTGTCTCCCTGTCTCTACCTGTGTCTACATGTCTCTACCTGTGTCCACCTGTCTCTACCTGTGTCTACCTGTGTCCACCTGTCTCTACCTGTGTCTACCTGTGTCCACCTGTCTCTACCTGTGTCTACCTGTCTCTACCTGTGTCCACCTGTCTCTACCTGTGTCTACCTATCTACCTGTGTCTACCTGTCTCCACCTGTGTCTCCCTGTCTCTACCTGTCTCTACCTGTGTCTACATGTCTCCACCTGTCTCCACCTGTGTCTCCCTGTCTCTACCTGTCTCTACCTGTGTCTACATGTCTCTACCTGTCTCTACCTGTGTCCACCTGTCTCTACCTGGCTCCCTGTCTCTGCCTGTCAGAGTGTCTGTGTTTGCTCCAGTGTTGTGAAGTGAAATCGTTGTTCTCTGAAAATCACAGTTCACTTTTATGAGCTGTTAGGATTTCAACACTTAACATCGGTTTCGTATTTATATTATACAATCCCTGTTTTAAATTAAGGAACACATCCAGCAAGGTGTGTACTTGGATCATACCAAAAAAGTAGCTCACATTCTCACCGATTCCGAAGGGCCAGGCTGCTCCATCTGTTTTGAACCTTAGCCTGTCTCACCTCCTGGAACTGGGATGCCGGTTGGAATGCCGCTTGGTTTTGATGGGCCCACATTTTCCAGGATAAAAGAAAGTGCTTTTTTCTTGATGCTGATATTGGTATTTGAAATTGTAATTCCATTGTTTTAGACTCTTGTTTTAGTCCTGATTTTAATTCCTTTATACACAGCATTTCTTTCCTAGACTTGATTTCCTGTTTATGTCTGATGTCTCAGAAGTTGTCATCTGATTCTGGAGGACAAAAAAAACAGAAAGGATTATTACTGCACTGACCTGGATTTAATCAATAATCCTGCTCCTTCCCTAAGACATGCCAGTCAGCATGTTTTCTTTAGCATTGTTTTTGCTTTTATTGACATTACTGTAGATAATGTAGAAAGACCACTGCTTCACCCAGCTAGGACTTCGCTAAGGTGCTGGAAAGTATGATGAATCCAAATGAAGCTGGTGTTGGTGTTTTTGCAAATGATATGAGCTACCATTGTGTTACAGCTGCAGTCAGACAAGCTAAGCTCTCAAAATCAACACCACAAATTATTTCTAAACGTGAGTGATCTTAAGTATTTTTGTGAGCAAGCTTTTCTCCATGAGATGTGGGACTTTGACTGGAACAAGGTTGCTCTAATCAAGGATCTCAAATTGGATTGGAAAGATTTTCATGATGTTTTTACTGAAATTATAAATAGAAATGCTCAATTTTCAAGGCCGGAACAATCCTTAGTTTTCCCCTCAACTCAAAAAGAAAGGGATCCTGCCTGGGCCAAGGCCAGAAAATCTCATTCCCAGGCTAACTGGCTGGTTTTTAGTCAGCTCTGTAATCATTTTACCTCTCATCAAAAAAACTAAATTTCTAAAGTTCTACCTTTCTAAAACAACTTTTAGCTTAAATGATCCTAAGAAGTTTTGGAAAGTAATAAAATCTTAAGGGAATGTAACCTGAAATGAGTTGGCAGCTGGCATTGTGAAAGACTCGCACACCATTCCGATCTGATCCAGCCAAATGAACAGAAAGTTAACCATCCACCAACCAAAATTAATTCTGAGGTTCATCAATTCAGTCTTACTCCACTTGAGATAACAGAGGTTCATAGAGACTTAAAGCAAAAATATGGTGGTCCTGACAAACCTGATCCTTACTTTCTTAAGTTGGCAGTTGACTTTATTTCAGAACCCCTCACTCATATTTTTAATCTCAACATTTCCAATAACAAAATTCCTAAAATTTGGAAATCTGCCTACATTCTCCTTTTGGTGAAAGGAGATCACTTGATTATTAATAAGTACAGGCCAATTACCAGTGAAACTATAGAAATGCCTCTGCACTCAACTCATAATAATGAGAATATCTCCCAAAAAAAAACCAAAAACCATGTCCATAGTTAAAATAAGGTATGGAGTTTTAAGAAATATTTTGTTCATGTTTCTACATTTAGAAATCTTTTGGTTCAGGTTGTACATATTTTAGATATATGAAGCATTTGAAGATACTCAAAAAATGATTAAGCAAAAATACCCAGGTAGTCACTGGCAAACCTTTTCTATCACAGAGTTTAAGATCTCTACAAGTCCACCAAGTGAATATGGCTGCAGGAAATCCTTCATCATGTTCAGCTGTATAATTCTCAGTCAGAAACATCTATTGAAAACTGCTCTCAAATTAAATTTCTAGATAAAATGTTAGAAACACTTTTGAATGTCTGCTATAATTATACTGTCGATTCTTGTCCAGAATGGTGAAACTCTAAGTAAAATTTACTGATCTGTAAAAGACTGAACATTAATTTACGAACCCATCTGTCCCGTTACTGAGTTGACGGGCTATAATTTCACCATCTATGCTGAGTACAAAAAAATCATCCACACTGCAAATCACATGGAAGAGAGATTCAACAAATCATCCTGACAGATTTCTATATTTTTGGTACATTTATAATTGTATTATAACAGGAATCTAAACAAATATCTTGGTGATAAATGAATGTTGTGGTGAATATATGATGTAAATAAATTTCTTACAGGAGTTAAATACTTGTGTTTGTTACTTCCTCTTCATCAGATGATTTTAGAAGAACAGCTGCTCAGTTAGTGCAGGAACCTCCAGACTGCAGTCCTGGTCTGTTCCTCTGCTGTAGCATCAGGAAGAACAGTGTTGAATGTTTAATAATTATTATATAGGCCAAACTTTTATCAGCCACTGTGTGTTCTGTTGTTAGTTTGATCACGTGGATTGATCTGTAATTCTGCATCCACTACAAACAAGGACTGAAGAACAGTGATTAGACTTCAATTGCTGCCTGCAAGAAACCAGAGTGATCTGATTTATGTGAAATTTGCAGAACTCTGTAAAGTCTGAAGATGATCAAACTCTGGATGTTTCCTTTTGTGACACTGTAAGGCTAAAATTTACCAACACCTTCAGTACTTCCCAAAAATGCAATTGAACATACAGAACGGGGAAGTATCAGTAAATATAGTCTACGTCTGCATATAGAATAAATACATACTTTCAGAAAATTTTTAAATTGTATTAAGTAGAGTGTAATGACTTAATCCTATACTTTAGCCGCTACTGGTTGCTAATTGACTAGATTTGTTTTGACGTGCACTTTGGAAATGATGTCAAATCTCCAGGTCCATATTATAACAAAAGAGTTTATTTACAGGTGACAATGATGCTTATTGTCCGTTATTGTTCGTCAAATAAGATTTCCGTAAATCAAATAAAACCACATGATGTTCTTCCGAGCGTGCAATCAAAAACTGTTTGCCTCATTCAATCAGCACCACCTGTGCTCAAAGGGCATGAACTTATATTACCTGCAGCCAGCCTCGGCCTTTAGCATACACCCCCCAGTGATACAGAGGAATATTACACTCCAAACATGAATTGACTATATGGCTCCTACATAGAGTATGAAATAAAATAACATATAAAGTCAAGTCAAATTTTATCTATATAGCACCAATTCGCAACAAAAGTTATCTCACGCAACTACATGTAGAGTAGGTCTAGACCACACACTTTATTATTATTAATTATGCATCAAATATGTGTAACAGAGTGTTTCAAAGAAGAGTCTGCTTTTCATAGCCTACTTTGCTTTTGTAGATTTTTTTTTTTAAGAATTCAAAGCTCACTTTAAATGAGAAAGGTCTAAAATTAGATAGATAGATAGATAGATAGATAGATAAGACATGCCAATCAGCATGTTCTTCTCATTCTTTAGCATTGTTTTTGCTTTTATTGACATTACTGTAGATAATGTAGAAAGACCACTGCTTCACCCAGCTAGGACTTCGCTAAGGTGCTGGAAAGTATGATGAATCCAAATGAAACTGGTGCCGGTGTTTTTGCAAATGATATGAGCTACCATTGTGTTACAGCTGACAGGGCTTTTACTGAACCAGTATGAGATCTACAAGAGTTGAATGCATGTGATTGAATGCCCTCTAAAAGTTCTAAATAAATAGTTCTAATTAAATAATGCAATGTAATTTGAAAAGATTAAGTTTATTGCGTGTTTTTAGAATTGTATAAATCAACACCTCATTCTGATTGTTTATTTTGCTGTCTACATTGTTGTTTGTTCATCAAAGACTATTGTTATTTACATAAACTGGTTTCATTTTAGGTGTGTCTACTTTTGTATTTAGAAAACTTTTGAAATTCATTGAAAAAAAACCCTCTCATATTGTCGGCGTTCCCGGTCAGGCGCTCTGCGGGCAGCTAAACCCGCTCTGTGTGTGACGTGTAGGACCTCCTCCTCCGACACACAGCGGCAGTAATGGCGGACTTCGACAGCTACGACCACGACGACCGAGACCGGGCCTACGGTAGCTTCGGCGGCAGAGGGTGAGTTTCCGCTCCGCACCGCAGTTTAGCCGTGTACCTCAAAAACAAACCCCGGCCGGACCGTCGCAATGCTTCCCGATGCTGTCCACTCCGAGCCTCGGTGCAGGGTGACCAGGCCCCGCAGCTCGCCCGCCCGGCGCTTGCTAAGCCGGACTGGCAGGAGTGAGGGGAGGCCCCGAAGAGCGGCTGGGAATCACCGCGGCTCCGGAACAAACAGGCTAACTGTTAGCAGGAGGCTAGCGAAACAAATGGACCCATGTGGCGAGGATCGCCCGGGGCTCTGTAGCAGAAAATAATGGTTGTGAGCGGTGTGTTCGTGTTTTAACCGTGAAGAGGTCCCAGTTAGAGGCGGGACAGGAGGCCGCAGCAGGTAGAGGTGGCCGAGCTGCTGCTGCAGGCTGCCCGCATGGCTGCATCATGTGTCCGCAGATTGAACCACGTAGTTAACAGACATGAGGCTGGTTATTGATCTGTGTTGATCAGTGTGGTTCTCAGGTTAGCTGCTGTTGTCGGGTCTGTTATTATTAAAGATGAATGTAACCAGGCTGATGAAGCAGGAAGAACACATTTCTCCTCCAACAAGTCACAAGTTTACTCAAAATCAATCCACCTTTATCAATAAATCTGACTGATCAGATCCATTGAACATTTAACAGTAATACATGTTTGTGTCAAAGGTGATGTCCTGAGCAGAAATGTTGCTGAATTATTGTTGGTTGATGAATTGAATTTGATGACGATCTAATAGAAGTGCTGCAGATGAACCATCTTGTTCCTCAGAACCTCCTCGTGATGTTTGGTCGAATATTTTGATTTATTTAAGTTCAGCTACAGAACAACTCTCCAACAGGTCTTCACTTCAATGAAAAGTCCTGGCTTCCATGAACAGATTCAACAAGACTGTTATGTGACTTTATTATAACTTTATGTGACATTATTCTGACTTTATTATGTGACATTAAGACTTTATTGTGACTTTTTTTTATGACATTATGAGCCTTGTTATAGCTTCAGTCTGTTCATATGTGTGATGGCATTTACATAAATAATATTTTGAATAGGAAAGAAGAGTTGCAGGTTGTTATGATCTAAGGCTGAAACTAACAATCAGCTGATTATTTTATTTTTCTGTGGACAGTCAGAAACTAGTAAAAAATACTCATCAGGCTCCACGCTGACATCCTGTCATCCAAGTTACCTTGAACTAAAAACTGCTGAACGTGTGAAAACGACACGATGAGAGCAGATTAATAGATGATGATCACATTTAAAGTGTTGCTGAGCCTCAATGAATGAGACAGATGTGACTGTCCTACAGTCCAGCAGAGGGCGCAAACGTTCATCGCCTTCACTCCGGCTGTGACTGAGGAGGTCTCCTGTCCGAGGTCACCTGTCCGAGGTGAACGATGACTCTGCGCTGTGCGTTGAGGCAGTTTTGCAGTGCTGGAAAAGTGATTAGATGTTTTACTCAAATGAAAATATCACTTTATACAAAAACTATGAAATAATAACAAGGTAAAGTCTGCATTCGAAATTGAACTTAATAGCCAGAATGACCCATTTCACAATAATTCACTCTCGTTTTCTAGTTATTGATGTATTTGTGTGTTGGTGAAGGTGGAGCTACCTAGGTGAAAAATCTGCCGCTGAAGCATTTTGTCATGATGAAGTTCTTATCAGTACTATATGTATTTGGACATATTTGCTACACTGGATATTAGGGCTGCACGATTCTTGCTAAAATGTGAATCACGATTCTTATTTTTCAACAAAAACATAGGCTATATTAAGAATTTCCCAGTTTTTTAAGAATTTCCCAGTTTGGGATCAATAAAGTACTATATGTATCTATTGCACTCTTTGTTACTCTCGAGTAACAATACGTGTCTGAGCTGTTTGCTGTCTAGACAGAGTTTTCAACAGACGACATAACATGTATCAAAGTGCTTGACTAAACAAAACATAAAGTGCCGGAATTAAACTTAACAGTTTTTGGTGGCAAAACATACCCTCTTTTCCTAACTTATTAGAAAACTTAAAGTGATTAACTTGAAGCTGCTGAACATAAAAAATAGAATGTAAAGGTACAGCTTTAGAATAAATATTAATAAAAATAAAACCTAGCACCCAATCCTTTTAGGACAGCCAACTACTGAACTTCTTGGCCAAGAACATTGGACTTCAAGGAGGAGCGCAGGCAAGTTGCAACCCACCCCCATACCGAAAACCCTTTGCTTAACTTAAACATACAGAAACATACATTAAAGTTCTGGACTTAAACTTAAAAGTCTCTTGTAATATAAAAAACTCAAGTCTCTTTTCCTCTTTCTGGTTTTAGAAGAATACATAATCAACGTGATAGACTTAAATGCTGCAAACATTAAAAATATATGTAATATATTTTTATAAATATAAAATATGCTTATATGCGTATCTCTATAAAAGAGACTCTGTCTGTGTGTGTGTGTGTGTCTGACTGTCTCTCGCATATCTCCAGAACTGCTCATCTGATCTGCTTCAAATTTGGCGAGTGACTCACTGGTGACGCAAGTGAGTGCAGTGTCGAATTTGGTGCGATTTGGACATGCGACACGTTCGATATGAATACATTTCAAATAAACTGGCGAACGACCGCTCTGTGGCGGTGGGGGATGTGACAACACGCAGCATGCAGGCATTACCAAATGGCGGACCGCGGTCCGGGCACAGACCAAGTTACGGTTCTATCCGGACCCGTGACCAATTTCTGATAAATGAATGAGGTAATGTAATAATCTTCACAGAGCGTTGTTTTTTTTCTCCCGACGGGCGCGGCTACAGACTGCAGGCGCAGCTAATCCAGTCAATACGGCAATCGTTTACCGTGATCATAGTGTCACTCAAATGAGCCAATCAAATCGATTGTTTACCGGAAGAGAGATGTAGGAATGAGAAGACGTGGCTTGCTTGAAAGTAAAGTTGATACAGTAAACAGAGCGTTTAAAAGTGAATGGACGGACCAATATAAGTTCTTTCTTCTGGCAGCCAGTACCAAACCTTTGTGTC
>JBBPCS010005421.1:0-10527 GCA_037974645.1 Hollardia meadi
CTTGATCTGCAAGGGTGTTTGGGCGGATGGTTTGTGTCAATTGGCATCCACATGAATGTCAGGATCCAGGGTTTCCCTGCAGAATATTGCACTGTAGTGAGATGATCAATGTTATTTATTTCAACTATCAGTGGTTTCAACGTTGTGGCTGATCAGTGTATCTGGAAGTTTGGACCCAGGTATGTCCATGCACCATAACACTCAAACTCAAACAAACCTTTCAAAGAATGAGTGGTTTAAAATGACAAAGAAGAAAAACAATGATGTAGGCTTTTCCAATTCTGCAGTACATGATGGGCATTATGATTATCATGAGTCATTCTTTTTCACTCACTCCCTTCTAAGAATGATCTCAATTCAGTATTGTCATGAGGACAAGTGAAAAAAAACACCAGGGATACACAACAAGGTCCTTTGGTTGTATGTGCCAAAAGAAGCCTGAGGAAGCCCTAGACCTGAGTTAATTGTTGAGTCAGCCAGCTTTGCCTGCCCAATTTGCATATTTAGATTTGATCACATAGCAGGCACAAGTGGATAATGGTAATGAGTATTGATACTTGGTGTAAATGCACAGGCCCCTATAATTAGATGTTATATCCAGATAAGGTATCCAAGCATATTCCATGTTAATACTCAGTGAAATTTGAGTCTATTTGCAGTCTGTCTCTGTAAACATAAACATGAGAGAAAACAGCTCCAGAATCTGTCAGTTATCTCTGCTGATTTATATTTATGTGTTTTTAAAATGTTCTGACAGTGCTCTAAGCACACCAAATGGGATTGCGCTTTGGAGGAGGAATTCAGAACAGTATCATTATTGTCCCTGACCTTAGCACACAAAAAGCTCAGTTATAAAAATCTGCGCTCATCTATATTGATGTGAGCTGGAAAAGGTTCTGACAGTGTGCTGAAAGCATAAGATGGAACTGTACTTCAGAAGACAGGATAAGATGTTTGCCATTACCTTTGAAAATTGATTCTTTTGGCCTGTAAATAATTTAATATGAGATAAGCTTCTGTGTTTGAAGTTTGCCTCTGTCGAGTCTTGTATCCCCTCTGCCTGTTGAATCGCTCACTTCGCCCCAGTGCAGTGAGAAAGCTTTTCCAGCAACCAACGACGGTCACATTACAATGCTCAGTGAGGTTTTAAAGCTGGCAAGTGTGGAGGTAAAAAAAACAACAACCCCAAAATCAATTTCCAGATGATTAACAAACATTTTCAGCTGCAGTGAACTGAGTAATGTGCACCCTGGAAAATACATTGTTTTAAATCCATTTTCTCCACATACAATACACTACAAAACTACCAAGACAGCATGCAAAGTCAATATAGGTATTGTTTCGGCAGTTGCATTCCTTATTTTAACCTGAAACACCACAGCAAATTATGTTTGCTAAAAAATGAATGAATGGAGCGCAGAAGCCTTTGTCTCAAAACCATGTTCAGATGTGAAGGGGTTAAAATGATGAATGGTCCCATTAGTAGGTGGCCATGACCTACTAATGATGTTAGTCAACGGAATTGACTGTCCATGTTAAAGCAGTGCTTTTCATTACATCATCATCATTGCTGCTTTAACTGATCACTGTCAAACACAGTGAGCATTTTTTCCCCCCTCAACACTGCTTCTATGTTTGGACTGTGTGATGCTCCAGGGACATTCTTTTCTAATCACGTGTATCACCAGCACCAGCACATATTTGTCATGCACAGTGCACCATAAGCCCAGTGTTCAGGCATTATGCTGTTAGCTCTTGCATGTATTAGCATAACTGGTATTCCATAAATATTAGTCTTGCAACACATTTTCAGCTTGAGTGACTCTGTTCATATTAAGAGGTGACAAACAGATGGGATGTGCAAGTTACAAAAGGAGGAAGGCTTGGGGCTGTCAAATCAATTCTGGAGAAGTTGTAATGCTGCCTATGCTAAGCGATCCCTTAATTAAATACAAAGACTGATGCAACTCCATCATTTCTGCGTTGAGTATCTGAGGAAAAGAATCCACGCTGTTCAAAAGGCTCCTTATTATCACCAATAAGCAAGCTGTGTTGGATAATTGAAATTGAATTTCACTCAACCAACACTTCCAAATTGGCACAGCAGGTGAAGGATTGTTGCATTCCTAAAGCTGTAGAATTTCATAACTTTGACTATTTGACTCCCAAGTAATAGTAATAATAACAATATCAAGGCCCAACAGCCCTCTTATTTAAGCCTTAGCACCAACTGCTGTAACTCGTGACACTCTGTTAATACCTTACTGAATCCCTATTAACTTAGCTACACATTGGTGGTAGTTGCATGTTTCTAGGGCTATTTGTTACCGTACAGCAGCCAGGAAAAGACTACCCCCCTATGAAAACATTTAAATCCGCTAAGTCTGGATTTTTATTTGGATCTGCACTAAACTGTACAAACTCATAGATACCAGCCCTCTGAATATGTCTTGTAATGTTAAAGAAAGAACAAAATGCAAGTGATGTCTACTTAAGTTTGTTTATGCTTTCATTTCAGATAAAAAATAAATAAATAAATATCTAGCATGTGGGTGTTCCAGCAAATTAGACATGTGCATGCTTCCTAATCCAAATTATGAGTGGTTGTAAAGCTAGTAGCAAGTTGGCTCAGTGACAATGAAATTTAACAAAAACACCACTTAAGATTTTGAGCTGTAAAAAAATATTTAATTGCTAATTAGGACCCGCTTTTCTGAATTAATTGGATGGTCGCATCATACATGAAACCAACTTTAACTTCTCACAGCTTTATTTCACTTTGACAATGCGTGTCCTGTTTCTATGCATTCATTCATTTTGCACAATGAAGAATTCACAGGCTTTGTCTGAAATATTTCCTTTATAGTGCACCATACCCCCTGAAATTGTGACCCTCTCACACTATATGCTGTATAGTTCCCATGAACTAACAAAAAGTAGAGTTTGTGGCACGTACACTACTTTTTACGCTTACAATACCACAATGAAATGTGTCAAATTATATGGATGTGAAAATTACTGTTGTGTATTTTCTACAGCTGTCAGTGATGAGGCAAAACTCATAATGTTACACATTTACATTTATTTTTTTTGCTTTTTACTGGTTCCTGAAATTGTTCATCTCAACAGTAGCATGTAAATTAGTATGTGCTGCTATATGACTCAATTTAGTCTGTGAAACAGGCTTAAGTAGGTTTGTATTTAAGAACTCATTACTCTTTTTTTTTTTAAAACAATGGTCACATTGAGCTGAGCTGAATAACAGTCAAAACCGGAGAAAATGAGTGTGAATGCATTTGTATCTATATATTACATACTGTACTGCGCAGAGGTGTAAAGAGTAGCCTAATAGAATATTACACTCAAGTAAAAGTACTCTTACTTTACAGAAATTTTACTTAAGTACAAGTAAAACTACTTGAATAAAAATGTACTTCCATAAATGTAAAAAAGTAAGTGAAAACATACCCTGAGCAAACGTTACAGTGTTACTTTGTGTGTGTGTGTGTGCGTGCGTGCGTGCGTACGTGCGTGTGCGTGATGCCATTGTCAAATTAACAAATTGAGTTTTTATTCAGAACTTGGGGAACAACATCATGTGTTGAAGCTATTATATCCAAACTGACTATAAACTACATAGATAAATTTTGCAGCCTGCCCATAAAAATGATTATCAATTAGAAATAGCAGTATACAATGACCTTCCCCTGTAGACCCTACATACAATTTAGCCCACATAGAAAGGAGTAGTTGACCACTAATAAATAAAAGCAGTCATGGACACTGCTGCGGGTTTACAAAGCAGTACACATGAATTAAAAAACTGCCACAACTGCACAGTTTTACACACTGTGTAGCACACACACACACACACACACACAACTGACTAAATAACTAAATAACTAGTTACTAGGCAACACAGTGGATGTACTCACCTTTCTGTCAGTCTGTACCATGAAGTTCTCATTCTGCTCTTGATTGAACTTCTCTACTTGACCATTCTCAGTGCATATTTTAGCCAGTCCACTTAGCCTCTCTGTCCCAATATAACCAGTACACTCAACCTCTCCATCCCACTGTGCTCCTCAAAAATGTAACATTTCACAACATTTTAAGTTGAAACGAGCTCTGCTCTCACAACTATGACAGAAAATATCAGCAAGAGCAGAAACGCCTCACACACCTCACTGAAGGAAGAAATTTATGAGCAGTGTGTCAAATGTAGAAATCACCACTGGATGATCCACTGTGATTTTTTAGCTTTTAGCATTTTGCCTAACCCAGTGTCATCTGTTGGTCACGTAACTTAATGGGTGTGTTTGATTTGGTTAACTTATTGTGCTGGCTGGGTGATGCAATTAATCACTGAATGATTAGTACTGAATGTTGTACCTATGCCGAGGTACAATAATGCTAACTTTAACCACTATGATGTCATCCATAAACCTGGAGTGCGGAATTTTTCATATATGCAAGTCTATTACCTTCAAACCCCTCCCAAATGAGTTCACACAATGTTGATTAGTTAGATCGCTGCCAGATAAGTAAAAAAACCTCAGATTTTCAACCCCTTCTCCTGATTTTCTTGCTTGCTCTAGCTAGTTCATCACTTTCTTCTTACTCAATTAAAATTCACCAGCATATGTCCAACTCATAGATAAATATAAACACTGGGAAGTTTGATTCTGTCAACACAGATGTACCCACGTTCACTCACAGGGATCTGATTTGGCAGAGGTGGTATGGCGCATGGAGGGCTTTGGAAGGAGCAGTTCTGAAATCTCTGATGAGGGAGGGAAGGAAGAGAGACACAGAGGGAAGGAGGGCTCTTATCACTGGGCTAGCAATTAATCCTTGTGTGCTGCACTCCCACATATGCTGTACACTGCTCCTGTGTTGCACCCTCTAATTCACAGGCTGAGAGACAGCAGGTGTTCAGGACAAAGTAAACAGAGGGGAAGTTGGAGGGAGGGATCGTTCGACCTGCTCCAGTCTGCTATTATGCGGCTCCCCGCTGAACTGAAAAACAAGGAGGCACCTCTCTTGGTATGCAAAACCTGTTTAGCTTTCCCTGTCGAGGCCAGGGCCCAAGGTCACACATTCAGGGTAGGTTTTGCAAATGTTGTTCTATCCTCAAGGTGTCAGCCAACAAGAAAATTAACAGACACTTTGTGTTTTTCAGTGTGTTCCTGTGGGAGAGGAGGCTGACTGCCCCACTGATCCTGTCTTGATCCCCTTAGCTGAACACTCCATTCTTCAAAATAACAATTTACCCCCTACCCAAAGTTATGTTGCTGTATAAATAACTTCTTTGCCAATTAAAGCTCTTTATGACAACTTAGCACAATAACATCACCTTGGACAATAGTTCCAAATTTGTAAATGCAGTCTGTTGCATTTGTTAGACAATAAACAAATGTTAGCTGTCTGGTCATTGCAGATCCTGGGGGATGCTGAATGGTGGCAACATTTTTATTATAAACAGAATTATAAACAGAGAAAAAATACATTCATTTCTACTGTGGCCCATGCTAAAATCCAGTCAATACCTGTGTAAACAATTCTGAAGCATTTAAAGGGATAAAACTTTAAACTTTCAGATTGCAGTTCCATGATGTTAATGGGCTTACAAGGGTTGAAGGCTAGGGATCGGATATTCACTAAGGTTAGCAGCTCTTCTTTAGTCACTAAAACTGTCAAACTAACCCTTGTTTAGTAAAGGACCACACTGATATTTTTGCAGGTAAAATATCAGAGAATCATCACTGCAAAAAAATGTTTGTTTGGGCTCATGCAATAATGCAATCAAGTCAAATTTTATTTTTATAATGGCAATTCATAACAAAGGTTATCTCATGACACTTTAGGTCTAGACCATACGCTTTAATTTACAAAGACCCAACATTCCCCCATGAGCAAGCAGTGGCGAGGAAAAACAGTGGGTAATGGGGTACTATGAGCTCTTTAAGATATGATGGTGCCTGGCCATTGAGGACTTTGTAGGTGAGGAGAAGAATTTTAAAGTCTATTCTGGATTTTACAGGGAGCCAGTGCAGAGAAGCCAATAAGGGAGAAATACAATCTCTTTCTGAATCAGCTCCAGAAGATATTTTATTGGATAATTTACAAGTTTTTGCTAACAATGGCACTACATAAAAAGTCAGGTGATCACCAAAGTCATTCGAATTTATCTTGTAGGAACCGTGAATGTCAGTAGTAAAGTTTATGGCAGTAAGTACATTATATGTCACTCAATACCGAAAACATTAACCTCTAGTGGTGCTAGAGGAAAATGTATTATATCTGAAAGGATTCATCTCGTGAGGACATTGAATTCAGAATTTTATAGTAATTCATCAGATGTTTGTAGACATATTTCAATCTGGACCGAAGTGTCCAATGTTGCCACTGTGTGGCTAAAACAAATTGTACAGCAGAGATTGAGATTTCCTGATTTTCAGTCCCTCAAGGTCCAAAAATTAACAAAAACATACTGTGTCGCCATAGCATCTTTTGATAGACCCTTCCCACCATGGAAAAGAGCCAATGCACAAATCTGTAACATTGGTAACGTAGGCTTTCCATTAAGAAATTGTAGTGTCAAGCATATAAGTCAAGATGCTCCTGATGACATCATGAAGGGACTTGAAAATGTTCCACTAAAGCCACAAAGACATTTTAGAGGTTTTAGATTTAAAGGCTGAGGTTTTGCTGCTACGTTTGATGATTAAATTGATCTTGATGTGTAAAAGTAATGAAGTTCCCCTTCTGTCTACAAAACTCTCTTATACAAAACCAGTAAAGATGAAATACTAATGTTTTACTGTAGTCTTTACAAAGAGCTTTGAAGTACATTTGTGAAACCCCGGTGGCTCAACTATAAGCAATACAAGAGCACTGCAGTGTGTTGCTGCCTCAGTTGCAGTATAATTAGCATACCGTCAGATGTCATCCAGTTGGCCTCCAGACTCGTTGCAATGACCTTTAGAACTGTTTGAACTTTCAATGTTAAATATACATATTCTACGTTGGTGCATGCTGTTATTTCTTTAGCCACACATTGGCTGACATTTCCATGGGAGTCACTCAGATGTCCATATTTATCTTTTTCTGGGAAACATACCAGTTCTTGTTGGCATTTCCTTTCCAAGTTACAGTGGCAGTGTGTCCCTGAACAGAGAGCTTACTATGTAACACAGATCTCCACTTTCTGACTTATGCTTCAGTTTGATTAATATTTACTTTGAATATCATATTTTAGCTATGCTAGCAGAATGACTCTATGAATGGCATTTTCAGTGCACCACTTTGGTTCAGACTGAAATATCTCAAGAACTACTGGATAGATTGCCATGAAACTTTGTGCAGATATTCAATATGCCAAGATGATGAGTCCTAAATATTTTAGTTACTTTAAGTTTACTTTTAGTTTAGTATTTTGTTTTTTTATGATATGTCTGGACAACTATTGGATGGATTGCCATTCATTTTGGTACAGATATGTATGTAACATGTATGTCAAATTCCATTTTTCTGGTAGCTAATGGACCATCAAATATGTTGTTTTATCTCAAAATATGGCCTAATGTCCCTCCAGATTTTAAATGATAGCAATTTGTCAGATTACCTATATTTATACATCTTGAAACACATTGAATCCTGAAACACAGGAGTACAACATTATTGATAACAGCATTTGAACTTCCCATCCCAGGTGTGACATCACAACTAAAATTGCCAATTAGCTATTTTTAACTGTATTCATTTGCAAATTTATCTGTTTGTAGAGATTAGCTCAAAATGTCATCCCCGCTGCCATTCTTACATCTCAAGTTGCTAATAGGACTGTAAGCAGTGACTGGAACACAGAGGAGGAAGTCTTGGATTTCTGGATATCCACTGGCTACACAAAAGCCCCAAAACATTGGCTGTTGCCCCCAGAGGCTAAATAATTTTCAGATGATAGCCAAAGGTTTCAGAGATTGGCCAAAATTTGTCCCATACTTTGGACCATATGCCTTCAAAACAAATGACATCATCCTGTGTTGTACTTTGTGTGTAGTGCTAATTAGCAAATCTTGATAAGATAAAATAAGATAATGAAAAAGGTAAACATGATATTTCCTGGCATTGTTGGTGTGAGCATGTTAGCATGCAGACATTAGCACTAAGCCCAAAGCACTCACATAAGTGCTGTGGTGAAGTACAGCCTCACAGAGCCACTTAGCATTGATGTGTAGACTTTTAGCCTTTTACTTTACTTTAACATGCACTGACTTTGTCTGCCAAATATCCACATTTTATTTCTGTTTAGTGTTTGTCCAGAGATGTCTAATCTTATCAAGGCCAAGAATGCTTTCCAGACCAGTAGCTCTTCATGTCCAGTCAACGGTGGCCTCATTGTCATTTTTAGCCACTGATGTCAAAGCAACTGACATCTTCTGTAAGCCATGGAAATAACAATGGCTGAATGGGAGCATGGGGTTGAACATGACTGTGGGGGTTGTGGGCCAGAGCAGTGTAGTAAATGGTAGCAGTGCTGTATGCTGCTAGCAGATAGTATGAATAGGTTTATAAATGCTTGAGTAGGTTGTCAAAATGATGTGATCTGGCATTTAACCATTTGTGATCCTCACAGGAAAAAATATGATGTGATAACCACGGACAGTGCTATCTGTTCTGTGGCACTATGCGGGGGGAAAATCGGATCTAGAAGTGCAGATTTGTTGGGAATAATGGCTTTCACAGTGCACTCAGATAAAGCATCTCATTCTGTAGATGTCATATGTTGTGATCAGTGGAGACTTCTGTACCGTATTTCCATGCAGAGATGCCTTTGAGATATGAATCCCTGCCAGACTGCACTCTCAAGGATCCATGTGCCTCCTCTTAAGCAAACATTTGCATTCACCACACATCTGTTAGTGTATCAAATCGTCCTCTTGCAAAGTGCACTTATCCAAAAAAAACCTCTGTCAAGGTTGATTTTTCAGCTCAAGGTTGCCAAACGCTGCTTTGGCCTCAGTCCGCTTAAACTAAAGTTTAACTAGAACATCCATTTATGAAACGAGCTCTCTGCTTCTTGCGACATGCATTTCATCAATTATCATCTCATAAGTGGTCGTGCCAACATGCCTCCCCAATATAAACTGGCGGATTAGGAATATGAAAATTTATGTTTAATGATTTTTATACTCGATTGGACTTCAATTATATTAGAATTTTCATGCTATGCAAATTTAGGAAACAATACTTTTCAAGGCCATTTAAATGCAGTTAATGCATGTTGTGTGACCCCAGAATATTATACATAAATTTGGTCTCTCAGGCAGATGTTTTTAAGAATGGAGCATGACATGTTATAAAAATGGCAGAGTTGCTGCATACCAGGATGACCTCAGAACTTAGCAGGAAAAAAAAGTTCTTAGTCTACAAAACTTCAGCGCTTGTCCCTTTTGTCTGTGAGTTAATTGGATGTCAAGGCCTTTGGACAACGGATTTATGTTCTTTCACACTAATGCTTCATCTGGAAAATGACACTGGCATGGCCTCGCCTCGTGTGTCACCACCTAGTCTCACCATGCTAAGCAGCTCAGCCTCTCCCAGTGCCATGAGCCCAAACATGCACTCAATCCATTCCACAGAGGAGCTTCACATTTTACCAGGCAGGCACTCTCTGGAATAGCCAGACTGAGACCTAAAGTAGTTTCTGAGCTCGTATGCACACTGAGATGCATTTCAATCAGGTATGTGACAGTTGTGTGTATATATGCATGCTATGAATATAAAGGCATTGAGTGAGGCAGCTCAGGAGAGGATGAAACAGAGAGACATAGGCAGAGGTGAAATGTAATGCAGAGGGCCGGCTTTCGAAATGCTGCTGGAGTTGTAACATCTGAGAAATGTCTGCTCCTGGCTCAATAGAAACATAAATATAAATTGATTGGAAGAGAACTCCCACAGTGCAATGTGCCATAGTGTTCAGAGTGAAGTGCTGTGGGCCTTAAGAGGTTCTCCACAAAGTAACATACGATCTGTAGTGTGGCACCATTTAGCAATATTTTTTGGATTGCTTTCTTTACACCACAGAGATGAAACTAATTTGAAAGCTATGATGCTCTGTATTGGCCCTCACTCCTGTTTGGAATTACAGTGTATATACAGTAAATAGCTTACAGTGATAGAAAGCGCCTCTTCTTGACGATGCACTCTAAAATGTTCACTAGAGATCATGATGGCTTCTAATAAACTGTATCATCAGTGTTATGCTGTAATTTTAAGCTTACCACATGCCACATTTAGCTTAGCGCAACAGCAAACACTACTGCAATTCTCATAAACTCCAATTCCTCGTGGCGGCTTATATGAGGAAAAGAGGGAAAGAAAAAACTGATCTCGCAGAGCTTATCTCAGATTTCGCATTTAAAACTCATGTGACCATATTATAGAGCTCAACACACTGCATCTTACAAGAAAATCACTTTGACAATATGTAGATTGCATATCGGGGGGGGGGGGGGGGGGGGG
>JBBPCS010005422.1:0-10526 GCA_037974645.1 Hollardia meadi
TGTGTGTGTGTGTGTGTGTGTGTGTGTGTGTGTGTGTGTGTGTGTGTGTGTGTGTGTGTGCGTGTGTGTGTGTGAGATCAGAAGAGCAGCAGAGTTCAAATATGGAGCATTAACCTGCAGACTCACGTCTCCTTTAGAAAAACACACGGTGGTGTTACTTCACTTGACTTGTATTTTAACACAACGTGTGGGAAAGTTAAATGGATAACACAGGTCAAACATACTGGTAAGAACAAATAAATAACATGACAGAAAGAAAGAAATAATGACAGATACATGATTTAAGCCTGCATGATTAAGCTGCGTTGTTGAAATTAGTCACTGTTAGATATATAATCCCATCCCACCACAACATGCAATAAAACAGCAGCTCTCAACCTGTTTGGATTGTTTAGAATCTGATTCATCTTTTAGAAGAAGCCCAGACCAAATAAATATGATTAATTTCACACTAAATGACTGTAAATGAATCGTATAATGATGGTAATAAAACCACCAGATTGAGAGCCACTGCAGTAAAAGGATCCCACAACTCTTCAGGTCAACCTGCAACACCCAGCCAGCGACAGTAACCTGTAAAATGGAAAGTGAAGGTTAAACATCAAGACGATTTAAAGAAGGTTAAAGTGTGAAGAAGGAATCATGGCAAAAGATTCAAAGAGGATGAAGAAGATGGGTTTATTAATGTCTCTGTTGGATTATATTTGTGCGTTACGTGAAATTCCTTTTCTGGAAATACAATTAAAATGCAACAATGCCTCAGATTCAGCATTTAAGATCCCGAAAGTGAAGTCAATCCAGTCTGGAAAACTGATTTCACATTGACAGACATGAGTTGTCAAATACTTTGGTTTTTAAATTTGTTCAAAGTAATCAGGCTGTTTTTCTTTTGGCTGTGATGGCGGAAGAAAAATCCACTTTCACTCTGCTCTTCATGCTGCCACCAGGCTGGAGTTTTCACGGAAACACGGAGGCTCGGTTTACGGCACAAAGGAAGTGTGTCCAAAACAGGAAGAGGCATTGATCTCCCCGGTCACAACAAATGGAATGACTGTGGAAAAGAAAAAGAACCCCACTGATGGAGAAGGAGAAGAAGGAGAAGAAGGAGAGTGATAGAAACCGAGGTAAAACAAGAGAGAGCAGACGGACATTCACTGGATGGAAAGAGCTCCGGTGTTGTGTGGAAATCTGTTCCCCCGTCGATATGTGTTTCGTCTTACCACCGGGACTTGAGAGGGTTCAAAACCCACATTCTTTCTACTAGATCAGCTGCTAATGTGGCGCCAACAATAATACCACTTGGAAACACTAGAAGGAGGGAAGTTTTCTATTTCCACTTTAAATAAATGTGCAGCCTCACAGAGCCTCCTGTTTGAATAAGAGAAGTCTAATATGATTCAGTGTTGTTACACAGGAAGTGGGAGTTAGTGTAAAGAAGCTGGTTGGAAGCAGAGACACCACAGAGGAAATGAATCAAAAGGTCCCTGTGAGAAATGGTGAGATGAAGCGAGGGAGTCCACATGATCATTTCGAGTTAGTGTGTCAGAGCCCGTCTGGTTAGAGAAATGAAAAGAGTGATTTAAGAGGAAATCATTGCCCCCCGGCCGGGGTTAGTCAGTCAGCCTGCACAGACTGCAGGATCAGAAAGAAGAGGAGTAAAGAGTCCGTTCATCCTCCGACTGACCCGGCGGCCGGGGCTCCGGCCCCTGGAGTCGGGCCTCCTGCTGGGGCTCCACTGGCGCATCACTGGCTGAGAGGAGTTGGGGGGGTCAGGCACACAGGTGACACGGATTCGAGGCACGTGGAGGTGATCCCTGGAGGGGCTGACATGGGCGGGGTAGGAAGGGGGCCGGGGACGACGAGGCTTGTATCCGGGGAGTAAGAGGAGGTTGTCGATGTTGATGTCTCGCGTCTCCTTGAAGGAATGATATTTCTTGGGAGGGATACGAGGCGAGTTGCTCTGAGCTCGACGCATCACCTGGAGAGCGAGCTGAGTGTTTACAAGAGAGCAGACACACGAGCACAGCATGCAGTCTGGAAACCAGGTGACCATGACGACCTTCATGATGTCACACACCCTCTGGCAGCCATATTGGATGTTTACGAAACAGCTTTTTAACACATAACGAAACTCAGTTTTTAACTGGTTTTGTGTTTAAATAATGAAGCTAACCTTAGCATCTGTTTAGCTAACCGTCACGTCTTTGTTCGGGTTAACGTGCATCGTTTCCTGAATAAAAAACGCTGCCAAAACACCAGACGGTGTCCTCGCAGTGATGAGACAGTCAACTTTCTTTCCCCTTTAACCTTCTGTCAACTAATTTATCTCTTCCTCTCCTTTTTTTAGCGTAGCGGCCAAATTCGAACGTGGCTGCGAGAGTAATCCAAATGCAAACTTCAAAACTTCAAAGAGTTTCATTCCAAAACGCTTTGTCAAGTCTCAAGACCCCAAAAAGTGAATAAAAGCTACTTTTACACTTAATTCATCACTTCATTATGAGAGGATGATTCTGTTCTTAACACCTCTTGATGAGCAACACTCTTCAGGTGGTTTATGACCTCACAAGGGTCACATGATGAGAGCCTTACTGTTAAAAAATGAAAAAGATAAATAAGACTTTTGGAATGAAACTCTACATTTGACAGAAATATGACATAAAACACACAGGAGGAGTTTCAGCATCATCATCCTGCTGTTGCACCTAAAACCAGTCAGCTGAAGCGTCCTCACAGACTCTGCAGGTGAAGCACAGACGATACCTGGAGGGCAGAAAACTCCACAGAGACAACATAAACAAACGCTCCGTTTACCTGCAGGGAGCTTGAACCGACCTGCACCATCTAATCAGGGTGTGTTTGTTAAACCGCCTCAGCTTCGTTTCACTGCAGGTTCTCACATCAAAACCTGACTTCTGTCTGTGTGTCTGAGGTTCAGCTGAGTGTCTGTGCACTGTGTGTGTGTGTGTCTCCACCTTTGGAAACACTCATTTCTTTAAAAGAATAAATATCTTATAAGTTAATAAGTTGGTGTCTTTTTTGTTTTTGTGTTTCTAAAAGATCGAAACATTTGTATTTTAATATTTTTATCTTCATTTAATATTTTTAATATTCCACTTTTTTGGTTTATTGTTTTATTCCTTGTTTTTATGTCTTATTGCAAATCAGTTTGTAAACAATAGCTCGGATTTTAATTATAATTTACATATAAATAATTTTTTTAATTAACAATCTACATGTGAATCTTCACCTGATCGAGTTATTTTTATCTATAGATGATAAAACAATTTAAGATATTTCTTAAAATATGCAGTGAGTTGACCTGTTCAAACCTGTGTAAAACAAATTAGGTTGTTTTATAGAATATTCTAGAAAACTGTCAAGAAAATGTATTATTTATTCCAGAAATGTCCTGAAACACTTGCTGTTGTCTTGAAGAAAAGGTTTTTAGGATTGTAAAAAATGAAAGTTTCTGCTGTTTTTTCTGCTCGTACGTGTGTCTCCGTGTCTCAGGCTACCTCTTTGGCCCAGGCGGGCTTGTCGTTGCCGCCGGGCGCCTGGTCTTTGTAGTGGTACAGCTGCTTCTTGTCCTGCGCCGGCCGCGGCGGCTCCTGCTGCTGCTGCTGCTGCAGCGACACCAGGTACGCTCGCTCCTGCTGCAGCTGCCTCTGCAGCCGCTCCGCCTGCCGCTGCTCCTCTATCTGCTTCCTCTTGTACTCCTGCGCGTCAGACAGAGCAGAGGACAGACAGCAGGTCAAACACAGAACATAAGAAAGGAGAGCATGTCCAAAAGAAGATGGTGGGAGAGTGGAGCACTTTTTGGGGAGTGAAACTAAATTTCAGCTTCATCCAGCCGTCTAAAATCTACTTGTTCAGAGTATCAACAGAATCATTTAAATACTGCCTGAAAAACATAATTTCTCACAATTTTACACAGTTTATGATTCATGTGTCCCTTTCAGGAAAATATTACATCTGCAACAGTGTGCCTGCAGGACACAAAGGCCACAGATCAGTTCTGGAAAAGAAAACTTTTGAGCTTCTCTCTAAGACTCCTTCCCAATAAAGACTTTTATCCAATGTTCTTCTAAAATAACCAGCATTCACTGTTTACCTGAGACATGTAATTCATGTTAGGCAGGAACATGAATTAAACCGTTATTAGACAGTAAAATGTAACCAGGATGATTCAACTGGCTTAAAACATAATTAACTGATAAAGAAAGTCATGAAAGAAACAAAATCAATGACTGTCCAATCGGTGTTTTGACAGGGGACGTCAACATTTTGAGAGCAGGTAAAAATTATATTAGATTATTATATTATTATTATTATTACTGACGACATCATCATGAACAAAGACGCTGAATAATTTGTAATTTCAGGATTGTCAGATATCGACTCACACGCTCACTCTCTGTGTACATTTATTGATTTGATGTTTGTTGACTTTTCTTCTGGAGAGAAAAATAAAATGACAAGCTGACGTGTGATTCTGTCTTGCATCAGTACTGACCGAGTATTGACTGCCGTCGCCACAGCACGATTTCTGCATGTAAATAACAAACAGGAAGCCATGTCAGCGAGCTACGGAGGACCACACGTGTCACGGAAACTGTAATGAAGCTTTTCATTAATTAACAACTAATTGAAGAATAAAAATAGGCATTAATAATCTTTTCTTTTTTTTTTGAAGAAATGTAGTTATATATAAATAAATACATACATGAATTACAATTATTTATTAAATATTTTAATGAGCAATAAAGAGAATTTACAAATGATTAACCCATCAATAATTGAAATTCAAAAGGTGTTTACAAAAAAATTAAAAATTAATTTAAATTAAATTAAATTAAAAAAACAAAATAAAAAAACATCTATTTGAAAATGCAGTTTTAGAAGAGATATAATTGACTGGATTCACAAATTGAATTATGAATACAGATTTTAATTGTTTAAAAGCATTTAAAAGGTCAATTTCCTTTATCGTTTCCACACTGTTCTTCCTTTCCAGCTATTCAACATGCTTAGTTTTGCATTTAGCATTTCTGCGACACTTTGGGTCTTGCATTGGTAAAACGAGGTAAAACTATTTGAATTAGCCATTAATCAATTTAGTGCCTGAAGAGTGTTTGAAAAAATGGCTTGAGTATGAGGTGGGTGTGGCTCACTAACCAATCAGAGAGCTCGTTACATCTCATTTTTATCGTTTTACTTCATTTTACCAGCGTAAGGCCAAAAGTGTCATTTATAATTTCTATTTTTAAGCTTTCTAATTTAGTTTAAGTATTTATAAATTAATGAATTAATTTATAAACAAATATATAATGCCTATTTTTATTGTGCAATTAGTTACTAATTAATGAAAATCTCCATTTTTATGACACCCTTGGTCCTCCATAGTGCTGGTACCCGTACTGAGTCCATGGTCACCACCGTTTGGAATGTTTTGCCATTTTAGTCTTTAACACAAGAATTCTGGGAAGTTGTTCTTCTGACCCATTAATTAGTCAGTGTTTGTGTGTTGGTGCGTGACGTTACCAGCAGTAAGGCCTGCTCCTGCAGGAGCTGCTGCTGCAGGATCTCCAGCTGCCTCTGTTCCTCCTCCAGCTGTCTACGGATATACTCCTAACCAATCAGCACCCGGGTCAGCAAGAGACGCAGCCAATCAGAGAGCCCCGGGGCAGGCGAGAAGCAAATCGCAGCCCAGGCAACCAGTGACATCAGCAGAGCAGGAATGAGCAGGAAAGAGGAGGGCAGAGATTCATTGAAGAGGTGTGAAAGTAGGGATTAAGTCAGAAATAGACGAGGAGAGATAAAAAGAGAAACAGCAGGGGGCCGCGATTAGTAGAACAGGAAGACGTGCTTATTATTGGAGGAATGATGTGAAAGATCAGCAGGAAATCAGCTGTGATGGAGGAAGAAATTTGCGTCTGAAAAGTGGAGCGTTCAGGGAACGCTGCACTGCAGGAAAAGTCAACTATTAGTCATGCAGTCGTTTGGAAAGCCTCCCATCTCTTCTGTTAATATTTGATATGTGTGAGATTCCATACATCTATCTCCATTTCTGTTTCTGCATTTAAAACTGATGATCGACCAGGCACCAGTGACTTTAAATGACACTGTATTTTCTTTTGGCATGGAAACATTAAAAGTTTGATTTAGTGTTATTAATCCAGTGGATCTAGACAGTTTGGTTCTAGACATCAGATCTAGAAAGGTCTTAAAGGTGTGACGTGAAGCATTTTAACCGACTGAGATCAGAGTTTTCACTGGACCAGATGAGGCAGTTCTATCATGTTTTTATTGATGAATTATTGCTTGTAACACAGACCAAAAATCTATCACTCAAAAACAAACATTAAGATCTGTAGACTGAACGATTGTCTGCGGTCGATTGGTAGAAAATTAGTGTTGCAGTGAGAAGTTTTTATAAATTGATTTTGTAGAATTAATCAGAAATTAACCTTCCAATCCAATAAAGTTGGGGGGCTTTAAGATTAAGATTAAAAACAGGAAACAGAGGTCTGACTTTTAGTCTCTTATATGTGTCGAGCTACAAAAACACTGCATTACCCATGATGCAACTCAACAGCATCTTTTCATAAGACCCTCCAATCTTTCAGTTTGTAACGCAGGTTTTCTGTGAAAACTGTATAGTCTGAATGCTGCGACTGAGATCACCCTGATGACATCACGATGACATCATCACATCATGAGTATACAGTATGTTTGAGAGCAGGTAAAGACCCACTAAACAGAGCAGAAACGGAAGAATTAACTGCATGAATGTGGGTGAAACGCAGGCGTTACATCAGTGAGCTGAGCAGTGAGGTTTCATGGACGACACCTGTGATATCTGTGGCTCAGGTGTTTTCCTACCTGTTCTCTCTCCGCGTGCCTCCTCTCCTCCTCTCTGCGGAGCTGCTCCATCTCTTCGTACCTCCTCCTCTGTTCGCGCTCCTGCTGCTTCCTCATCTCTCGCTCCCGACGCTGTTGCTGTAGGTAATTATAGATACATGAAAGTCATTTTTTAATCAAAACTGGGATGTTTGGTGAAAACAGCCACAGGCTAAAATAGGCCGTCCCATTTATCCCATGTGACGCTAAGACGTGAACACTCCACCTCCATCAGTAGTTATGTGCTCTTTTATCTTGCTAAATATTTAAAGACAGATTTTTTATGCACATATTTCGCAGCCTGGTGTTGAAAACTTCAAAGCGCTGATAGACTTGCTTTAAGCTTTCTTTGAGATACCCCTGGTGGACACTGTTTGTGCACAGCCTCAGAACTTATCACTGCACGTCCGTAAGATGCAATTAAGCCCAAGTATGGTTGGTTTAATATGTCACAATATGAACCACGACAACAAATAACTCAAGTTTCTGCATTTTTAGATTGTTATTTAAGAATTATATTCTGTTGTCGGCCAGGCATGATCCCTTCTCTGGGCTCTATCTCATGCAAAGCGTCGCACATCGCAGCGCTAGGATCATTACGAGTTTCCAACCGACACAGTTTTCACGTAGCTAATGTACCCGCACCTATCTGTGTACCCATGTCTGTGTTGCTCTTATAATGAGGTTTATTGGTGGTGCATTGCTATCTTGAGGCAGCAGAAAGTGATTTAACTGAACATCAGATCCTGACCCATCCTGTCGGTGTGTCGGGAGAGTTAAATAATCAATGAAGTTAAGCTGCTTCGCCTCATGTGTATGACGTGTATCACGAGTATCTCTTAATGGGGTGACACACCTGTTTTGGTGCAGGTGACCTGGCTTTTAAAGGAATTGAGTGATGATACTCTGATTGGTTTAAGTCATGTTTCACCCAAAACATACCTAAGATTAATTAAGAGACTAAATAAAACCCCTTTGCACCTAGATTTTGCACCAAAATGCACTTGCACCATGCACTTTAGACAATGCGCTATGGATCATTTAAATAGGCCCCTGTGCCTGCAGGTGGATACAGTTTTTAAGCCTCCAAGCCCACACAAAATATACACATGTATGTAAACAATGTCACTCTGGAGTTCTATACACATTCTCTGTGGTGAAAGGCCTTGGCGTGCTATTGCATGTCATGCATTCCTCGCTCAAACCACAATTGTCCTCACCTTCACCCACACAGTGTTGAGAACTGACAGGTATCGACACGTGGTCATACAGGTGACTCATTACATTCAGTCGTTTTTGTGTAATCGTATGTCGCTGTCGCTTCTAGTTTCAAGTAACTTTTATGTTACATTGCAATCAAATTGTTTTGTGATTCTTTGCAATGCTGTCAAATCATGAACCGTAAAATACGGTGGCCCTCAAGGTCAAAACACTACAACATTTCACAAAATATATCTTGAAATGTTGTAGTGTTTTCTGAAGCGTTGTTGTGTTTTGTGAAATGTTACAGTGTTTTGACCTTGAGGGCCACCGTATTTTGGGGTTCATGGGTTGACAGCATGGCAAAGAATCAGAAAAGAGTTTGATTGCAAAACACAACGGCGTTTTGTGAAATGTTACAGCGTTTTGACCTTAGCTTAGCTTTCTTGCCAAGTGATCAATTTAAATCATTGGTAGTGAGTAAAATAAGCTGCAGTCGATGGGTTCTTACTGCAGTTTGGGTAAGTCTCAGATCAAACACTCTGCTGTGCTGCATCACAGCAAACCAGGTGGAAAGACTGCATTATCATGGTGTATAGGTTCCTTATCAGGGATGATAAAACACCTTTTAAAATTCCCTGCTGACATCTGGAATGTTAGCTGAGTGAATAACACTCCCACGCTTAAACGTATTCTTCACTGTGTGTGTCCCTGTACCTTGTATTAAAAATGTGTCTCATAATGCAGCAGATGGACAAGTAGAAGAGTAGAAGCTACCTCCTCCAGCCGTCGCCTCTGCTCTTTCTGCTCCTCGATGCGTTTCTGTCTCTCAGCCAGTAGTTGGCGCTTGTGTTCCTCGTTCTGCTGCTGCTCCAGCTGCTGACGCCGGATCAGCTCCGATCTCTCCTTATTGGCCAACTGGAGGCGCAGGAAGTCCCGCCTCAGAGTGGACTCCCCGGGAATGTTGATGATGGAACTAGAGAAGAACCAATCGTGACAGTAGATAGTTGCTGGGGTCAATGTTCTTTATTTATTAATTATTGTAACAGAGGTTATCAAATTTTAATAATATAAATCTTGATTTCCTTTAAATCATAAATAATGAAACAATTAAATTGAAAGGTTATTCAGTGAAGGGCAGGTGCCTGTAGTGCTACAGATAGTAGTGTCATCAGCAGAAGTACAAGTAATGGTATTAGTTCAGTACTAGCAGCAGTAGCAGCATCATTAAGTCGCTGTGGCAGTAACAATGGCAGTACTAGTAGTCCTAGTAGTAACATAGTAGTAGTGCCAATATAAATATTTGCAAAAGTGGTTCCAGTTGAAGTCGTAGTCGTGCTATTAGTGACAGTCGTGGTAGAAGAGTAGCAGCAGCAATCACATAGCAGTAGTATCAATGACAGTACCAGTTGCAGTAGCTGTAACAGCAGTAGTTAGCAGTGGCTAGCAGTGGTTAGCAGTAGTTAGCAGTAGTTAGCAGTAGTTGTAGTGGTGCAGTAGTATAACAGTAGCAGTATTAGGAGTCCAAGTAGTGCTCGTAATAAGTAAAAGTAGTAGTACTGACAGTACTACAGTATCAGTATCAGTAGTAGTTGTACCTGGGCTCTCCAATGTCCCTCTCTTCATCCTCCTCCTCACTCCCGCTGTACTCGTATTCTGTCTCATCTGGATGAGAAACACACAGACCAGGCGTTAGCATCATTCACACAGTGTGAAGCAGCTGTGAGGTGAGTCAGTGGGGGTGCAGCCTCACCCCTTTCCCCCCTCCTCTTCTTGGTGCGGTCGATGTGGTCCTTCAGCTGGATGCGGACCTGCCGCTCATTGGGAAGGTCCCGGATGAACGGGTGCTTGAGGAGCTGCTCGGTGCTCGGCCTCTGACTGTGACTCTTCACCAGGCAGCTTTCTATGAACGACTGGAACTTCTTCGACCTGGACACACGCACGCACACACGCACACGCACACACACACACACACACACACACACACACACACACACACACACAGATACACACACGCACACACACACGATAAGATACACAAATGAATTTTACGGGGCGTCTTTAGAGGGAGATAGCAGGTCAACAATATATGCCACACAGAAGTGATATACATTATCTGAAAGCTGGGAACCTGAAGATTAATTTGAGATACATCCCAGTACAGTGTGTCAAGTCTTTCTAGTCATCCATCTACAATAAACACTATGTTTTGGCTCCTCTTCAGACTTCAGACTGTACAGGGGGCTTGCTCAATTATGTCTCATAAGCTGTTGCAGCAATTTTTAGGTTGATACCATTTATTAAACAGATGTGGGGCAAAATGTACTACTCGAGAATAAATAAAAATACCATAAATGTGTGTGTGTGTGTGTGTGTGTGTGTGTGTGTGTGTGTGTGTGTGTGTGTGTGTGTGTGTGTGTGTGTGT
>JBBPCS010005423.1:0-10524 GCA_037974645.1 Hollardia meadi
ACACACACACACACACACACACACACACACACACACACACACACACACATGCTCTATGGGGTTCAGTATCTTGTCCAAGGGCACATTGAGACTTCAGACTGCAGGAGGCGGGGATCCACCAGCCTTCTGATAGAGTATAAATGCTCCCTTTGCTTTTTCTAAATGCATATTTTCTAACTAAGATTAATAAGATTTTTTTTTTATTTCATGCAATGATAATTCTGATTTTTAACATAATTTGTCGATATCACTATATTTTAATTTCAATTAAAAAATTATTTTGGTTTTTGGTTTGCAAATCTTTTCCATCAACTTCAGCTGTACTTTGTAGTTAGTGCTGCTCAATATCAGCATGCTAGCATTGCCATTCTGACTATGTTTGTTGTGTGCTGACATTTAGCTTAAAGCACTGCTGGACAAGGGTTAATACAGCTTCACAGAGCTGCTAACATGACTGTAGACCAGGGGTTCTCAACCAGGGGTACTTGTACCCCAGGGGGTGCTTCTGCTGTTTCCAGGGGGTACTTGGAGAGATTGTAGAATAACTCAACTGATCGTTACAAGTAAATGGTTGGAACATCCAGCTTTTGCCACTCCATGTGGTTGTAGCATGAATGCAAACTTGACCAAACCGAACTAAAAAGTGACAGTTCAGTTATAAGAAAAATATTGTAACATCCACTATTATATCAATTCTTATATGATTAACAACTAAATAACACCCAGTTTGAAATTAATTCAAATGAACACATTTGGAACATAACTGGGGGATTTACTAAAGGGTATTTGCATTCATCAGACTGAGTTCTGGGGGTACGTCTCCCAAAGAATTCGGGAATCACTGCTGTAGACTTAGTTTTACTTTTTCACACGGCTGCATGTGTGCCACCAAATGATTCGCATTTATTTTGACAGCTAGTATCTCATTAGCGAAAGTAGGCAAAGGAGGGACAGCAGACTGCAAGATCCTCTCTCGACAGTGAGCCACTGAAACAACCACGCATTTTACACTGACCTACTTTAAATCGGCTTCCAAACTTTATCACGATGTTATTTTTACAGTATGGGCTCACTTTCATTTCCGTTTTGCATTTAATCTCAAGAATCCCTCCGCATTCACTTCCAGCATAATGTAAATCTAAGATGTGAGCTGAAAATTTCTTGGCACTCTCAATTGGCGAGGGGCCTACAGTATGACACTGTTTCTTGTTTTACCAACCAAAATAAACTGCTTTCTGTCTATGGTGTGACTGCATCTGAAAAGCACAATGTGAAAACTGTCACTTTTCGTAAATTACTGAATGCAGTTCGTCAGGGTACCTAACCATGCAGTTTGTAATGCTGCCCGTAACCTGACCTGTTTTGACTTGGGGTATAAGCACAATCCATGCTTTTGGGAATTTTGTGATGATCCCGAGCTTCCCTGCCAGGCTGCAAGCTCACTGTATCTGTCTGGCAGGCTGAGCAGGGATCTCCCCAGAGGAAGTCCTGACCTGAATAATTCAACAGCTGGTGGGAAAAACGATCCTGCTTGGGTCTGCCATCGATCTGACACTATAGCAATGCCGGCATTACAGCTTGGATTCAGATGATTGAAGCTGTGGAGAGAGCTTCATTTATGAATTGCTACTGCTCATTTTGTCACAGGCCAAAAATGGATTAGAGAACAAAATTTGTGAAGGAGGTCTAAACTTAACAATATGTCACTATTAAAGCACATATATATAAAATATTGCCATCAGGAAAATAATATGGCAGCCAAGTAACAAGAAAGCACAAATGAGTCGACAGTGATAAGATGAGAGACAGTGATGAAGGGCCTGTGAGAGCTTATTTTGATTCATCATCCAGGTTTAATCACACTGTGCTGCATAATGCTTTACTCAATGCTCTTATAAACTGATTACCCCCTTCTTCCACCCCCACATTTTCCTCCATTTCTTCATCTGTTATATCTTTTCATCTTCTCTAAGCTCACCTCTCTTTTTACCTCATTCTTGCCTCCTCATTCTGCATTAGCTCCTCCCTTCCTCTGTAATCAGTCGCAACCATCCACATCCACAAGAGTGTGAGGATAACATTCTTATTACAATCCATCCTAGCCTAAGTGTCCTTGAGGAAAACACTCAGTCGGTTTTTGTGCTTTTCTTTAGTAACAAATTGTCACTAAACCTCATTTTCAAAGCATCAGCCGGTTCAAAAGGCTTAAAAAGAGGTTAAAAAACAGTTTTTTTCTTTGCTTCACCATCATGCATTTTTTAAACCTAAATTTAGTTAGTAAAATTTATTTGTATAGCGCTTTTCACAGACAAAAGTCACAAAGTTCTTTACAAGGGCATTATATAAAATACAAAATGACATCATAAAGAATGAAGTGGCCACCAAAGCCACAAACGCCAAAATAATACACAGCAAAATTAATCTGAAAGGTGTTTGTAAGTCTAGGATCTGTTAAACATAACACAACCTATAAAAAAACTATAAAACCTTCAAGTTGTAGTTCTTCTGTTTAAAATTTGTCTAATGTATGTAACCTCTACAGCAGGGCTATTCAACTTCAATAGCAAGTGGGCCAAATAGGAAAATCACTGGGGGATCGCTATTTGAATAGGCCTGCCTTACAGTGGCACAAACAGTTAACTTCTAGACACGTACTCCAGGAAAAGTAGCGGCTTGACATCAAAGTGAAAATATAAAATACCAAACATTTTTGATTAATGATTGCTGTCTAGCCAATAGGTGACACACTACAGAATGCAAATACATTGAACGGCCATTTCTGAAAGAAACAGACAATAAATATCATGAAAAACACGATCTGATTTCAGGAAAACCTAAAAGATTATACCTTTGAACCTGCAATAGCTGTTTTCGGCACACACTTTTAAAAAGGAGTCTTCTTCAAATTTCAAAATGATATGCTTGTCAGACCTAATCAGGGCTTAATTTGTGCCGGATCCTGTCGGAACAGGATCTGGGACCTCCGAAATTGGATCTGGCACCTATTTGATTGGATCCAGCATCTCAATCGTCACTATCAAAATCTGTAAATAAAGTTTGTGTAATATTTAATGTTAATATGTTCTGTCATTCTTTCATTTCCTCGTAACTAACGAGAGAGAGAGAGAGAGAGAGAGAGAGAGAGAGAGAGAGAGATGTCAATCACTTGGTAACGCATGATGCCTGAAGTCTGTGAAGTTTTGTGTAGGTCACGTGAGCTAGTGTTAGCGTTAGAACATCAGCAACAAGGAGGAACTAAAATATCGAAAAGACAATTAAATTTGTTGAATTACTTTAGACCAGCCGGTCAGCCGGACTCCAAACAGGCCAAGGTGCAGGGTAGTGATAACAGCAGCAGCACAGCAGCAGGTGGTGAAAGTAGTAGCGATCCTAGGGCAGTGGCAATTGCTAGCAATAGCAGCAGACATGACACGGAACGAGAAGACGAGGAGGAGAACTGGGAATCGGGGAGCGTGGGTGGTGATGGAGATGAAGAGGATATCAGTACAGTTGGTGAGGAGACAGACTGGGGAAATTTGGATGGAAGCTCAAGCTCAAGAAAGCTGATTATCCCTGGCTGACAATGAACAAGACAGGTCTGGGCTCTGCCATCTGTAAAAAAGTCAGGTCATTGAGTCCAGAAAAAAACTGCAGGTATGGAACTGGCTAAAGAATGGGTCTCATGCTCAGTTACATCCTCTGCAACAGACATTAAAAGCCAACAAAGGGCCTTAAGGAAAAAGTTTTTTGAGCATGGGAGGAATAAGGCTTATATAGCAGCATCAAATATTTTGGACAAGGCAAAGGAGGACACATTCACAAATACAGTAATCATTAACCAATCCGACCAATTTCAAACAACTGTGAGGGTTTTCTGCACAGCTTACAAGGAGGCCAAGCGCACAGGCCAGCTTACGGCTTTGAACATGAAATAGACTGCCAGGAACTGAATGGTGAATGTGGCATGTTCTCACATACAGCAGCACATTTCATCCGAAATGAAAAGAAAAATTCTTGAGAGGATTCTTGATTGTGCTCCAAAAATCGGACTCGTACTGGATGAGGCAACAGGCTTAAATAAAAAGAGTGCATTAATTGTGTATTTGAGGTTTCAGTTGCCAGAGATGGCAACGCCTGAGAACATCTTTATTGATCTTGTGGAGCTAGATGACTGAAGGCATTGTAAGCACAATGTTGGATTCTTTAGAGGGTGCTAACTTAAATGAGGCCTTTCTCTCATAAATGCTCATTGGCCTTAGATGTGACGGTGCAACGGCGCAAGAGCGGAGTGGCAGTCAGACTCCAAACCCTTTTCCCAAAAATCATGATATGGCACTGCTCTGCACATCGGCTCGAGGTCGCAGTTGGTGATGTGATGACAGAAATGGTGGCTATTAATCATTTCAAAATCCTCATGGATAAACTGTATGCACTATACAGCACATCCAGCAAAAACAGAATGGAGCTTAAAGAATGGGCAGACAGTTTAGACATTCAGTTGTGTAAAATCGGTCGGGTCCTGGACAACAGATGGGGCAGCATCCAGTTTCAGAACTGTCAAAGCTGTGTGGAGAAATTACCCTGCTCTCTACAAACATTTTACGCGAGCAGCGGAGACTGCACAATCATAATGGCACATAAAGCCATTTGTCGGGAGGCTAGCATATTCGAGGCCATGTCGGAGCGGCCAGGTCGTCATTGCCAACTGAGCCAGAGGGGCATCGAAGAGAACTCCCTTCAAGTTGTTCCCCTACATACAGGGCGATCCGGCGATAGAACCTTGGACCAGAGGGCGTTTTTCGGGTGTGTGGCAAGGAATCTGGAGAAACGTATGCTATCACAAGGGAGGGACCAAACAGGATACAACAAGTTAATCGATGATTTAAAAGTGCTTTACTCGCAACATTGGCTGGAGAATGCGGGGGCACTCTTTGGGTAAGATGAAGTGGAGACACTCTACCAGCAGTTTGGCATTGATGGCCCACGGAATGTCATCCGGGCATACAGAGAATACCGGGGCAATAATGGGGAAATTATCCCAGATGGACTGAATGACCTCTTGGCTGCGGTCAACACTGTCCCCATCTCAAGTGCAGAGTGTGAGGGGGGCTTTTCCCAGATGAACTTAATCTGCACTGCCAATAGGTCATCTCTTCTCACATCCACCATCTCCTCGCTACTCTTTCTTTGCCTTGTTGGGACCACCGTTGATCCAGTTCAATGCCATTCCATATGTGAGGTCATGGATTACCAAAGGACACAGAACTGCCCAGGACACTAGGAGTAAAGTTAGAAGCAGGGAGAAGGAGGTCAGGGGCTCTATGGATGTTTTGTGGGCTGTTTTGGACCAATAAATAGAAAGGTAAGCACGCATCTTTATTCTCTGCTGTGTGTTGATGATTGATTAGAGGGTGATGATGAGTGTGTTGATGATGATGATGATTAATGCATTAATGTCTACATATTTTGGCATATGGTTACTGCAAGTCCCACAGCTAAGCAAGTGTGCATTTGTGCTGTGAAATGGTGAAATGAGTATGGCTATGTAAGTCCCATTGTGGGCGTGATATGTGCGTGTAGTCTACTCTGGGCTTGATGTTCACGTCAGATGCTTGTATTTGTGCCCCCTTTGTTTAAGCTTAATGCATCTATAGAAAAATAGCAAAAACAACTAAGTTATTGGCCGAGATATACGTGACTATTGCTTAGTTGTTGTTTCGGAACCATGGACAGTGCTGTTGGTTGTGTGTAGGTGCCGCGTGCTGTTGGCCTATACTGAAACAGAGCAGAGGCGATCGATAAACAGACAGAATGTCACTTTGTGATGCGTTCCGTGACTTTTTCTCTCTCCCCTGACCCGCCAATCTCTCTGTGTTCTGGGACCTCCTGATTAACTAATTAAGCACTGGACCTAATATTGTGGCTGCTGGTGGAGGTGTGGAGGTGTGATGGCGTGTTTTGTTTAAGAAATGGTTTTCTCATGTCTTAAACCTGTAGTAGTTTTTTTTTGGCCACTCGGGGGCAGCAAAAACAAGTTGTGAACATTGACATATAGTCACCAAGTAAATATGGCAAACTTGTGAGCAAGCACTTGCTTTTACAAGGAGCAATATTCATTTGGAGTTATGTTTGTGTCAGCCTGATGACTTTACATCCAATATTTGATCTCTTTTAGCTCTCTCTTTGCTCTCCACCAACTCCTCAGGCAAATATCTGGCAGCTAAAAGCTCCAGTATTCACCAACTTCCCCTAGTCCTGAGTTTTGCTGCATTGTGTGCAAACAAGAGGTCAACACGAGGGCTGTATACAGTATAAATGCATTCTACACCCACAAACTTTCCTCCTTGAATCAGAAAAAATACACCCTCGATGGGATCCTTTCATCCTCGATGCACACATGCATTTCTTAGTCTTTTCTTGGATGTTTCCAGGGAATACTGTTTTCGAAACATTATTTAAATTCATGCAGTAGGGCAATGTGTTGGCTACATTCTATGAGCCATGGCAATTCACAAGTAACCAATAATACCCAACAGATACAATGCAGTATAAATGAATGCATGTGGTGAGCAGTATCACTGAGGAGTCTTCATTTAAGCTAAAATCTATGTGCTCCCAAAGTTTTAATTAGTAGCCCATGGCAGTCTATTAATGCTGACTTGTGCTTTATTCCAAGTCAAGAAACCCAAAAGCTCAATTTCATGCCTCGCCAAAAGGAACCACTCATCACCCTTTTCTCAGCCTGCAGTGGAGAGGTGAGGGACCTCCTGCAGGTTAGAGGGAAGGAGCTGTCTAATTATTGTGGTTTGTGTCAGATCTCTGTAAATAAAGTCAGCTATGTCTATGTGTCTGTCTAACAGGGGCTTGTTTCTTCTTTCTGAGCAAGAGGATCTATGTTATACTCAGTCTATTTCTGATCTAATCTCCAAGGACTTCATTTCTCTCTCCCTCTCTTTGCAACTCTCTCTCGCACAAACATTCTCTGACACACATTTTCTCTTCTCCTTTTACATTTGATTTTCTCTTAATTCCTGCTCTCATGATTTTGCAATTTCCCTTGTGCACAGAGACATACATATCCAAATCCTGCCCCTGCTGCCTCTCAGATCTTTTCATATCCTCATTTACATAAGGGAAGTTGTGTTTCAGGAACTTAGTTTGAAGCCCCCTTAGTATTGCCAATCCCTTTGAAATGGATTATGCAACACCTAATGCAAATCTGGTGACACATTTTTTATGTTGCAGCAGTAGTTGTTATAATGCCCCAGTGAAAAGTTTATCCTTGCTCTTAAAGGGATAATAAAGGTAAACTCACATATAATTGAAAAAACTAATTTTCCATCATCCTGGCAACATGTTAGATCAAAATTTCAAATTCATCAAACATTTTCTGAGCTTCTCTGTGTCTTTCTTTCTTGACTCCCTGTAAAATGCAGTGACTTTTTTCAAGCCACATCTCCTCTTCATTGCTGTGTGGAACAAGTTCATTACTAAAATAGGACTGTATTTTACAGTAATTACGACAGACTACCTCGAAGACATACCCTCTTTCAGACCATTTTCAAGTCTCTGCAGATTTATGATTCTTAAGATTGTAGCTCTGCATTAAACCTCTGAGCTTTTGACGTGACTGTATAATTTTGTAGATGAGCACCTCATCTGATGAAATGTTGGGTGAGGTTTACTTCAAAATTTAGGGCAGGGCCGCTGTTGACTTGGAGCTGGTGTATAGAAAGGCATGTGCTGTGGGGGTTGCACTTGATGGAGGGTAATAAAAGAATCACTTTGATGAGGTTTTGTTTCAGCAGATCTAGATCTGAATACACTCAGGTTGAGCTCCTGCTTGCTGGGTTGCTGCGCTTCTGTCCCACTTCCTGGTTGAGAGTCTGTATACACATCCCCGTGTCCATGAATATGCTTTACTGTATATGGATAAATGTATATTTTGTGCCACAATTTGCATGATTGGTTAGTGTGTGTTTAGACTGGACTTGCTGACTTTGCTGCTACTAATCACCCCTCTGTGATTATACAACACTATGACTCCTTGTAATTTGTCCCTAATTGCTCTTTTATAGTCTCTATTTTAATTATAGAATTATTTTTATTTTATATACCTATAGAATTATATACCTATATTATTCATGTTTTACTCTGTTGTTCGTGTCCTCAATCAATGGAATCCCTTCACCTTGGATGCCAATTTTATTGGCTTGTTAAATTACTACGAGAGATATGTTGGTTGCTGTTTATAAACCATTCAAAGGTGCAGTAACGAAGAAACATAGTTTCTTGTTGAGTCTTCCCAGGTCATCAAATACTGATGCTTTAGGTTGGCAAGCCACCAACAAAACTGGGCAGTGTTTGTTGCATGAATACAGTAGATTGCACAGGTGGTCAAAGCACCCTTTTTCAGACACACTGTGCATGGGACCTTCTACGCTCTGACAGCAAGGCCTTTCTCTCAGAAGCAACAGTAATAGCTTGCTATTTTTTAAAAACCTTTTTCTCATAAATGCAGTTTGGTACCATACGAGGAATATTTGTGGCATGCATGTAACAGATGGGCTCTTTCAGAAATACGTTGTATGGCTTGTAAAGACCATGTAATGATGATTCAGTCCTATTTTATGTCAAACATGTTGAAATTGTCATTGAAATATATTTATGATTCCAGACTGCAATTATCATGCACTTCATATTACATAAGCCGACACGAAAATTATCTTGTTTGAGCTCTACAGCATAGTTGTTACAAAATGGAAGCTTTTAATCATTTAATGGCACCAAATGTGTTTAAGTATTCAATGGCAGATGGAAAATTACGCCCTCATAGTAAATTGGCCTTTTTAACTTTTTTGGTGCTGTTGTAATCAAATTCAAGTGTAATTAAGATGTAATTATGTAATTATTTTTTTTGTCCACTGCATTATTTGCTAATGGACATAAACCAACTGCCTCAAATTGTGTCTTCTCAACATCCAACATATGTAGCTGGTGCCAGTGATAAAATTAAATGCACCAAATGAAACAATCATGTGACAGCCCAGAAGCATTTTGAATAAACACAACCAAATGCAGAAACGCTGCAAGAAGCACAAGTGAAAATTGAAACCGTTTCCAGGAGGCTATAAAAAAGCATGTTTTCTTTATTTATTGAATTAGTTAGTTTTATTGTCCTTTTGGAAATTCTGTCAACTGTCAAAATAAAAGACCTTACAACAGAAGATAGACACTAAGTGCTCCACAACACATCACCGACAATAAATAAAGTATACTACACACCTCATGTCGTAAAGGATTTGTTTAACAGAGCTATACTGGAAGGAATAAAGCATCTCTGGGCAAGAGACGTCCCCAGACGTAATACCCTGTATACCTCCGTCCTGATGTTAACGACTCGTATTCACTGTAGAGCATGTTTCTGTATGAGGATGCACAAAAAAACACGCAATCTGTGTTCTGTTTCACAAAGTTAGCTTATTGTGCAACCTATGGGCTTAAACGTGGATATTGTCTGCGGAATAGAATTCATTTTAAGTACATCTCCATAGTAACAGAGGCTGCTCATCTATCATGTTCTATAGAAAATCACATTTAGATTATTGTATCCAAAGTATTAAAAAACGGCTTCCTCCCCGACTACCTCATTTGAAAGATGACAACACCACTCCCAGAGGACCTCGTGGCCCAAACTGTGCTTGATGTACAACACTACACTTCTGCCTAAAGCGGAAAAAAAAGATTTACTCCCTCAACACATGAAGAGGATTTACTGTGTTTAATTCACAGAATGTAACAATCGTTACATACAAAGCAACATTGTTAACTGAAGCCCTGGTTTGCTTTTTTATCATAATGTATTAGTTTAAAGATATAGAGTATTTATGCACGTGTCATTTGTTGTTGTTCTATTCACTATATAAGATGGCTTTTAATAAAAATCTTACATTAGAGCATGAAGATCTCAGTTCTAAAAGAACATTACTGCTGGCCTGATATTTAGGATAGCAAGAGTGATTGAACCACTAGATCACATCGACCTTGCCTTAGCTGCAGCATGAGAGCGACTTTGTTGCCACAAAATCTTTTATCACATCAATGTAGCACTGTAATAATTAATGCATGACAGAGTAGAGATAAAAACAGTTTTTTCTGACATGTTTACACCATTTGCAATTTTTGGAGATTTGACCCTGTGAGATCTGGCATGTCAGAGCAATTTCAACCGGTTGCTGCTCACATCTAAAAAATACGCATTTACTGAGTGAATGTTGGCAAATAAAGAGCAGTGACACAGGGATGAAAGCAAGTGGAGGCTACGGTTAACATAACAGATAATGGAGAGGGATAATACACAGCCAACAGATAAACAGGAGGTGGAAATGACAAAGAGAGAGGAGGCAGTGGTGGATGACATATGGGCTGATTCATTTTGGAACAGTGTGCAGGAAAAACATAAACTAAATTAGGAAAGAGAGAGAGAGAGAGAGAGAGAGAGAGAGAGAGAGAGAGAGAGAGAGA
>JBBPCS010005424.1:0-10522 GCA_037974645.1 Hollardia meadi
CACACACACACACACACACACACACACACACACACACACACACACACACACACACACACACACACACGTGCATACACAGTCACAACAGGAGTGCAAGGAGTGACTCAGGTAAGCAGGAATGCTCCTGAGGAGAGAGGACGCTTGAGAGAGGGAAGCAGCGTGGTGGAGTGAGAGGGAGAGATTACTGGAGGAGGAGCTATAGAGCTGGGGTTTTTTGAGGACGAAGAAAAGAGGAATTGCTCAAAACCTGAAAATCCCTGTATCCGGACTCCTGGGGTGGTCTCACAAGGGATAGACAGGGATACAGGCAAGACCGATGTGGAGTGATGCAAGAGCTCTGATTGGATAAATCCGACTAGACTAGAGAGCACTGAGAGACACACAGAGAAGAAAATGACATTTAGTTTTTCTAGCAAGACAGTTTGGGGGGCTTAAGCCGGACAGAGAGAGAGAGGGTTGAGGTGTGGTAGTGGGAGGGTAAATAAACACAGGATGGCAGATGAACCACCTGTATTTCTGAGATGAGTTGAGCACACACATGCATTAAGACAAGAAGACGTACAAACCCGTCGCACACTCCTCAGCACATCAGACTGGTTCCCCGGGACAGTCGATGGATTCGGGACCCCAGCTTCCCACAGAGCGCAAGACTTTGAAGATGGCGTGAGATGTTTTTGACGTCAGGATGACCCGGACTCATCTGAAGACATAACTTATGAGAGGGACCGGCCACTGATCCCCCACCACCTGTGAGAACCATAAGAGATTTGATTCTTTTTTTTTCTTCCACACTCAGCTGAGGAGCTGGAGAGCAGGCGCATCACCTGTGCCATGAGGGTCCTGAGTGTGAGCCTGGCTTGAGACGACCCACCTCGGAGGCTCTATTTGCCTGTCCCCTCCTCTTCCTCCAACTGGATGTCTTGATGTATTGCTGTGGGCTGGGACACTGGCGGAGAGTGCAGTCCACCTATGTAAGTGACCATCGCCGCATCACTTGCAGCATTCGTCCCCATGCTTTAAATGCCATAGCAACAGTGCAGTTGTCTTGTGGCAGACAGGGGGGTAATGGCAGATTATTGCATAAATATATATTACTGTATGTGTAGTCACTAGTCAATGTATACTTGTACGAGTAGCTGCGAGTGTGCTTTACAACCTGTTATTTGCTGCAAAGGTTTTCACTCCCGGGTTTTCAGCCGGGCTGCAGTTTATCAGGACAAACGGTGGCATTGTGAAACACATCATTGTATCCCAGTACAAGACTCCATGAAAAAAATTCCCTAAACGCTAGAGCTGCTATGATTAGTCGAGTGAAGGAAAGTTAGTTGCCAAATATTTTGATAACGTCAAACATTTTCTGGTTCCAGCTTCTTAAATGTAAGGGTTTGCTGCTTTTCTTTGTCGTTTTGGACTGTCGGTTGGACAAAAGAAGCAAACTGAAGACGTCACGTTGGGCTCTGGGAAATTGTGACTATATAGACAAAATAATTAATCGATTAATCATGAACATGATCAGCTGATTAATCAGTAATGAAAAGAATCATTAGTGGCAGCCCTACTAAACGGCAATAACCTGCATTCGGATGGTTTCACTGTTTGGTTTTTTTTTTACTGTGAGGCAACAGTTTGACTACATTACCGAGCAAGTAAACAATTTATGACTCTTTTTTTATGTTGCATATCAGCGATAAGGTGATTTTAAACACACGACAGCTGTTTAGAAGAGCTGTTCTCCTCACATCATTATCATCGTCATCATCATCATTATCATCATCCGTCCTGTCTGAAGGAGGAGATGAGCGGGGGAGGACAGACAGGTGCAGTTATCTCATTACAGGCCAGGTTTTACTGTCCCCTCAATGACAGAGAGGAGCAGGGAGGACAGTCTCACCCCTCTCTTCCACCTGTTCCCCTTTATTTCTTCTTGTCTTTCCACTAACTCTCTCTTCCTGTGATTGCTCTCCTCCTCTCTGTCAGTCTTTCTCCCAGTTTGTCTGCTGCTTCATCACGTGTCTACCCGGCCTCTGTTAAGCCCTGTTGCAGCTTACACTACAGAGTCTCAGAGCTGTGCATTGTGTGATGGCGCTGACTTCACGGGACCCTATCGTAGCCACATTCCTACATGAAATAGGCTTACTGTCAGCTGTCAACACTCAATGGGCCGTCAGCGCAGAGCCTCACAGATTACCACAATTTGTGCCCACCAAGAAGCGAGTCCTTACAACAGTAAGAAAAAAAACAAAAAAAAACCCTGAGAAAGAAAAAAGTACAAAATGTGTTTAGATGCACTCAGGCCTGACAAGGTTATGGTAAATGTGGTGCAAGTACATAACTCATCCGTTATAATCACTCCATTTGCATCAATGGGAGTCTTCACACCCTTCAGTCTTTACGGTGTCAAAAGATGACTAACTAGATTGGAAAATAAATATATTGTACTCCACAATTTATGTTTATTGTTTTCATTTTTTCTCTAATCTCTGTGTCCTTATTATGAAATACAGGGTAATTTTCTCTCATCATGCTTTTAAAGCCTATTCAAAGGAAACGGTCTGAATAGGGAACATGACTCTTTGGTTGCAAATAAACGTAATTTGAATAAAGGCTCAAAAACTAAATTGGGAAAAAGTAGTTTTGGATACATTTCTGATTTGACACATCTTACACATTCAAATCAACAGATTTCTTGGACGAAATTTTTGTTAAAAAAAAAAAATCTTTTCACCACAGCCGTAACCCTGTGTCATTTAAAATTCATATTTCATGTTCCTCCAGGTGTGGCATTTGTTGGCAGAGAACAGAGCTGGATTAACTTAAGTGCTCGCCTGGCTCTAAAAAGGAAGACATTGCTTTTCTCTGCGTAGTTGCTGCTGTTTTCATAATGTGTAAGTGTGTGGACGGCTCAGCCAACAGGTGAAGGCCAACCTCGCTCAGTCAACCCTATTATATAAATCTGCTAAAACCTTAGAAAAAGCAAAGACATTTTAGGTAATACAAACTTTCTGGACATTGTATCCTCAAATTTCTCTCCCCTTATTTTAAACTTGCTGGAGAGAAAAGCTAAGCCTCTACTAATGTACATTCCTTATATGTTTGGAATTTAAAGTCGCCATATTATGCTCATTTTCAAGTTAATATTTTTATTTTAGGTTTATGCTAGAATACATTTACAGACTTTAATGTTCAAAAAACATCTAACTTTCCCATACTGTCCATTGCAGCATCACCCTGTTCACCCTCTGTCTGAAACATCCTGCTTTAGCTCCTGTCTCTTTAAGGCAACCCTCCCGAAAGGTCTGCTGTGATTGGTCAGCTGGCTAACCAGAGACTACCTGAGCAGCTGAAAACACCGCTGTAGCTACAGCAAGAATGGTGTCAGGCTAAACTACTGATGAGGCGGTTCAGGCACTTCAGGGGCAGTGTTTTCTGTGGGAGTACGGAGCTCCCTTTGACATGGACATTGGGCTTCTCAACTTAGCAGAGATTGTTCAAGCACATGTAACACACTAAAGGTAATGGAAAAGCCAAAAATGCTTAATATGGCCTCATTAAGTATAACATTTTGATGATAAACTTGGATTGTCACTGTTTCTGTTTGGTCTCATTTTAATGAAGAAAAGTCAGATGAGACAGCTATACTTGTTGCAAGACTTTTTGCCAAAAGATGTTAACTATGTTGAACCTTAAATATACTGTATTCTAGATGGAAGCACTATGTGTTGCAGCAAAGGAGGGAATTTTCACCTTTTAATTTACTTTTAATTTAATTTTTGGTTGTTTTGCCTTTAATTCATGTAGTCAAGAGACAAACAAATGTGAAATGTGGCAAGAGAGAGGGGGAGGGAAAAGATGATATGCAACAAATTCTTTTATATTTTTTACATTGCTGTTTAAAGGCACGTTGTGGAACAGAGACATAAAATTATTCAATTGTTAATATGTAATAAGTTAAATTTTATGGATCCTGCCTCAGCATGCATCAATTATTAGTATTTCACCATGTCCATATATGACTTTACTTAGGGAGTACTTCACCTCAGTCATGTGGCTCATGACACTTAAAGTGACCCTCATAATATGAAGAATTCAGAAAAAGACAACCCATTGCTAGAAAATCATTGCTATACATGACAGAGTCCCTGGATTCACCCGCTGGTTTGTAAAGTTTGTCGATGAGCGTACATCACTTTATGTGGCAGCTGGGAGAGGCTTAAAAATTCAAAAGGAACAGATACCGTCGCTGGGGGAAGTATGTCATTTGCCTGATTGTGACAGTGAGTTTTCCTTTGCGTTTTAAAGGCGAGTTTTAAAATCTGATCCTGGAATTTATATTCATATATTCAACTCATCTTAGATGCATTAAGTCTGAATTCTGGTTGTGGTTCTGCCTCTAGTTTTATCTCATTGGATGCAACAAGTTCTCTTGAATTTTATATATTTTCATACTGCAGAGGTTGTTGTGATTCCTTGTCCTCCTGTAGCATACTTCTGTCGAGGTGAATTTATAAAGACCACAGTTCCATATGCTGCTAAGGTGGACATTGATTAAATGCTGAATCAAAATCCTGTGGACGGTAAACACACTGCAAGCTCAGTATTGACTTGTTTCCACGTTGCTATTTCCTACCTAACCGGAGGCGAAATGATTGTAGATCACAGACGAGTATCTGTGTAGCACCAAAAAAAGCTCTTCAGGGCTGCTGAGCCTCAGCCATTTGTTTGTTTGTTTATTCTTAGGAATGCAGTTTAGAGAAGGAAAGGAGGTTACAACAATTGCTGAAATGTTTAAAAAAACTGGAAGCTGTCGCATTTCTTGAATTAAATATGCATTGACTAGAAGAGTCATTGTGATATATCTTTTTTCTGTCATTGATTAAACTGCAGTCTGTTCATTTTAGATAGATAGATAGATAGATAGATAGATAGATAGATAGATAGATAGATAGATAGATAGATAGATAGATAGATAGATAAACAAACTTTATTGTCTGTTACACAGACAGAAATTCTCCTTTGACAAGGCTCAAACACATTCACTCAACACAGACATCTAAAAACACACAAATGTGGTTAAGGCAATACTGTTAAGAAAAACAGGTCAAAGTGCAATACATTTAATACATTTTACACTTAAAGGAACAGTCAAACATTTTGTCTTGATATTGTCTTTCAAGTAGATCGATACATCTCATACATCTGTGCAAGGGCTTAGGTTGGGTCTCAACAATGGTAGGGACACAACCCCCCATGTTGTGAAAGGTGCTGTATAAATAAAGTAATAATATTATTATAAGGGTGTATGTACATATAGCTTTTTTAATGGCAGAAATGCGCTGGCAGGAAATGTATTAACAGAGCGCTATATATTTTTTGAATTTATGAATGCTGTCAGCAGGTTGGAGGATGGGGCAGTGGTGTCTTCCCAAAATATTGGTAGAGACATGTCCCCACCATTCAAAACTACAAGCCTAGATGAGTATAAAGACTGGAAGCAGGTGGAAACAACTAGCCTGGCTCTCTCCAAAGTTCAGAAATATGCCTAAATTGACTACTTATCATTGACTAACTTACCATTCCATAATATATCTTAGCAATCTTAACTACACACTGCAGTCCTGTCAAGTTGAAGCAGTGTGTATGGGGTTGTAGTTAGAGAGATAGGCCTACTTTCTGAACCAAAAAGCACAAAATGTAAGGAATGTATTCGTGTCTATCTGCTCTAATCTACGTTGCTAATGTTAACACCTGGCTATTTAATTGCCTATAGTAGTAACCTAGTTTTAAAGCCCAGAGTTAGCGTGTCATTAGCTAACTACAATGTGTAGGGTTACAGGTTATGTTAGAAAAACCTGTCGGGGATTGACACCTCCACTAATATCAGAGTTTACCCAAGTTTAACCAAGATGACTGCCAATCTTCAGTTCATCCTCAAATCTTTTCTCATATAAAAGTGACACATATTGAAAAGACAGTATGGTTTACAACTGAATTACATGTTGTATCTGTTCGCTCATTATTTCTGTGCAGCATTTCCGCGGGTTTCGAGACTCTGCGAAGTCACTGCACTTGAGAACAAAACTTGAACAAACAAAATCGACAAAACTTGTTGATTTCTGTTTATGTTTATGGATGTGTATACTTTTTTAACTTTGGTGAGACAAGCCGCTGTTTCCCCTTTTGCAGTGATGCTAAACTGAGCTAATAGCCTCTTGGCTACAGTGCTGTAGGCCTACTTCAAGTACCGATGTGAGAGATATCGATGCGCTTATCTCACTCTTGCGAAGAAAGATAATAAAGAAATTTCCCAAAATATTAAACTCGTCCTGTAAAAACATAAGTATCGTGTAATTTGCAGTCGTAAAGAGTGCCGTATATTCAGAGCATTGTGACTCCAGAAGGGGCTCATGTTAAAACCACATTCAGGATTTGGGATTGGGAGAGAGGACACATTCATCTTTCTATAATACCATCAATCTCTTATTCTGTCTCTCTTTGGCCGGTCGCTGTCGAGGAGCTTAGCAGTGTGATTACAATCATGCATCATACATGAACAGAAACATAATCACAAAGAGTATACTAAATGACAAATGTGCATGTTGTCTCTCCCTGCCTTATATCTGAGTTTGTGGGAAATAAAGGGGGAACTTATAGAGAAATGTTCTGTATTTCAATGCAACGTGTTTTTTGTTATTTTTTAATCTCCTGTTAAAGATCAGTAACCTGCCCTCCAATCTGTGTCAGCCTGGTGTGTCCTGACTGGCCCTCTCCAGTCATCTGTCTTCCCTCCTCCACCTCCTCCATCCTCACTCACTCTCCCACCATTCTGGCACGCTCAGTATCCGTCCACCACTCGAGCTCTGCTCTCCTACCTCTCTCCCCTCTCATTGCCGTTATTCCTCGCTTCCTTCCTTTCCACTTCTCTCCTCTATCCATCTCCTCTCGAGCTCTCCTCTCCCAGATGTTAGGCGGGCAGGATTGGCCGTTAGCTGGCCCCAGCCCCCGGCATCATGGAGGAGGGGCATCAACCAGATGTTTGGTTACATATTCATACTTGGCTTCATAAATATGAGGAGAGCATGCAGCAACTGACAAGGAGGACTGAAGGAACTTTCCTGCATACTCTGGCAGGCACTTTTGGAGTTATTCTATCTTTGTTTTCTTTCTCCCACTCCTCCTCCTCCACCTTGAGTAGATTTTGGATCATGTTTAGCTGGGTGTGATTGGAGGGCGACGCTCCAGACAGATGTAAATCTTGTAAATCTGGTAAGGGTTGTTGGCACGGGGGGTGGGGGGGGGGTGGGGGGTGGGGGGCAGTGGAGGACGTCAAATGAAAAGCCTACCTCCATCTCTGAGTGGGCTGCTACTGCTGAAGGTGGACGGGGATCTGCAAGTGAGGATGCTGAGTGTTTCGGGAGTCTCCTGGCCTCTCTGCCCGCAAGCCATGTCAAAAGTGCCCAAGAACAAAAATGTCTCCTGGGTGAGTACTGCCTCTGTGGCTAGTAGATGGGGGGGATGGAGGGGGAGGGCTGCGAGTGGATTATAAGAGTTCAGTTTGTGTGCTGTTTCATCTGTCAGCTTTATATGCTTTGGAATTTGTTATCTTTGGCCGTAACGTTTTTAAACCAATGCATCATGTGTATTTTTAGGAATTTTAACATGCAGCAGTTTGGTGTCACGTTTACCGTACAAAGCACAGTTGCTCTGTTTTGGACCAAAGACAGAGCATCTTTTATGGGCTTAATTTAGGATTCCAGATAGAGAACAGAAAAGATAAAACCATTGTCTTTGTCCTTTTGCAATGTGTCCGACAGCTGTGCAGTCAAAACTATCCTAAAGCCCTCTGCGCTCTGCTCCAGCCTGCTTTACACCATCCTGCTCAGCCAGCTGAAAAATACAAAAAGCATTAACAAAAATAAGGTGATGATTAGGCTCAAATCACTGAGTGTAAAGTGAGAGGGGCTAACACGCGCTGACATTGTTCAGTGAAAATACTTTTTGGTTGCATCTGGTTGCAAGCAATAATGAGTTCTGGGTTGTTGGGGGTTTTTTAGGTTGGGGCAGATGTGTGGTTTCTGGCTGTGTGGACACTGTAGAGGGCACAGTGGAAGGCCAAGGTCTGGAGCTTTGCCTGAAATTGTGCGTGTCATCCATATCTGCCCCGGCAGCCCTGCCCTGCACTACTGGCCCCAACTTGACAGCACACAAACACACACACACACACACACTCTGGTTGTAAGAAGCTTAGGGACAGATGTTTGTTTATGTATGTGTAAGAGCACATGTGTTCATGAACACGTGCTGTGTAAGCACGGGGGAAGTGAGATGACTGACAGGATCTTCACAGCGTTGTGTCATAGTGGCTCTGTGAGCGATGCAAACTGAACTGTTTGTCGGGTGAATAAGATGTTTATGTTTGTTTTTTTTAACCAAAGATGCTCCAGTAGCTGAGTCACATTGTTTGGCAAGAAAATCCTCCCGATGGGTCGATGTACGTCCTTGATTTGCATGTTTTCTTTATGAAAAACAAGTCAACAGCTAAAGTCTGTTAACAATTCAGAGCATCAAGTTCAAAATCCACCACGTTCATTCAGGTTCATATTATGGCAGAAAAAAAACACTTCTGCTACTCGTTCTGCAGCTCCTTAGATAGCAGGGACTCTGAGTTGGAGCATTTTGTTGGCACTTGAGGAGAGCTTGTTCATGTTGGAGGAGATTTGAGGTGTCATGGAGCAGATTTCGTAAAGCCCCAACTTCTGGTTCAACCCCAGGTCATGGGCTTAATGTTGGGACCTTCCATCACAGTCTCTCTGTCACAGCTGGTGTGGTCACAGTGGTCTGACCTCTGCTGGTGATGTCCGCTCCACCAGTAGAGATATTGATAAGGACATGTATGTTTGCATCTGCAGCCTGTGTGTGTGTGTGTGTGTGTGTGTGTGTGTGTGTGTGTGTGTGTGTGTGTGTGTGTGTGTAGCTGTAAGTATTGTAGGTCCAGATGTGTGTTCAATCCAGAGGTCAGTGTCACGGCTTCTTGCTCTACACTGTCACAGCTGACGGCATGTTTCTATTCTCAGTTATGTAACACTCTCATCTGTGTCCCTCGCCTCCCAAAGCTCTCCTCTGAGATTTTGGTACCTCACAGTATCGCCCATCTGCTGACGTCCCCTGCCTGGCTGCCTGGATTACAGGCAACAAGACAAATGGACCATGCAGCCATACTTACCTTTAAGCGAAACATTGGTGGAGGAAGTATTGTAATTACCACAGTGGAGAAATGCTAGTAAAACTTCTTCCTTCAAAGATTCACTAAAGCAAAAGTATGAAAATATGCCATCTAGACACACTGTTTTTGTTTTGTTTTGATGTATTTGACAATATGTCATTAGAATGACTGTTTGTCCCAAATAGTCCCTAGACCTAGAAAAACTACTGACGGTCTGTTCTCTGGATTATTAGGAGGAATCCTATCTCTACAAAGAGAGCAGCAACCCCAACAAAAAACCCCATTCACCTCCATTATATACTGTATAAGAAGACATGTCCTTGGTGTCCTCCTAAAACTATCATAGTGGAACAGAATGATTTGGGTGAACTGACCCTTTAATGTTGTAGCTGGTCCTGGGGGTGTTACATCAAACTATACATATTAGTAATCCTGTGTACTTTGGGGTAATACATGCATCATATCCAGGTCTATCATGTTTAGCATGCAACAACAAGTAGCTGTTGAATAAATACAGAAAAAGTACATTATTTCACCTTGAATTATTGTACTTTTAAATACTCCAGTAGGCTACAAGTACCTCAAAAGTGCACTTACAGTAAATGGTTAAATTAATTCATTTCCTCCACTGTCTTGACAGCAGTGGTTACACAGTAGCTTTGCCTTGTGAACATTTAAAAGGTAGCAGTGTCTAGCCTACTCAGTGTGGGCATGAATCAAGAGCAGTTTTAAGAGTAGCCTATTTTTTCCACCTCAAATTGCTTTATTTGATGGATTTCTAGAGGTTTTTGTAAAACCTCAGATTTATGTTTTGGTGATGTCCCCAATCCTCAGGTTCGGAAACAATGCTTCAAGGATGCTTTCCGTTATTTAATAACACATATTTCCACGTGGCTACGTGTGTAGGCTGAAGGCGGAGGGTAACTTGAGGATACAAGAAGAAAACCAGTGATGTGCGGAGAGCAACCTCTGTGTGAAGGCTGATACTTGGCAAGTAGAATTTTAAGCAGTGACATTATGACACTGAACTAATGTGGAGAAATTAAATCACAAGTGCGCTCTCGGGAGGGCGAGTCAGTATGTCTGTAGTTGCATGCTGCAAATCGGCCACACAAAGGAATTATGTCGTGCTAGCTTTTTAATTTCAGCTTTCTATTTTGGAGCCAGGCCATTATAATACTCCCATTTGCGCAGCCAAACCGCAGGAAGTTGTTTTTTGGACACACACGCACGCACTCACTCACTCACTCACTCACTCACTCACTCACTCACTCACTCACTCACTCACTCACTCACTCACTC
>JBBPCS010005425.1:0-10522 GCA_037974645.1 Hollardia meadi
AACACTGCACCACTATGGGGGAGATAATCCTGTGCCAGGCACGAGAGGCCTCACATTTTATTTCTTTGCTGATAAGTAAGAGTGGCCATATTATATATACATATATATACTTTCCAACTAACCAACCTCATGACATAGTCAGTGACGCAATGGCAATATGGCGACGAGCCAGAGCAAAAGCACAAGTTATTACCAACCATAAATCTATTATAATTTAACGTGTAATGGTTTTATATCTAAAATTTTCTCAAAATACATTCCAACACACTTAATTCTGTGTAAAACCTGTCAAAATTAGGTTGTTTCATGTCCCCTTTAAGGTTTCTATTCTCATCTTGCCTTCTTCTGATCTTTATGCTATAATTCCCAGAATCTTTGTAAACCCATATCTTATTGCCTACTTCTGCATCATTATCAGCCATTTTCCCCTGCATTATTTTTGGCTACTTCCCCTGCATCATTATTAACCATTTTCCACTGCATTTTGGCTACTTCCCCTGCATCATTATTAGCCATTTTCCCCTGCATTTTGGCTACTTCCCTTGCATCATTATTAGCCATTTTCCCCTGCATTTTGGCTACTTCCCCTGCATGATTATTAGCCATTTTCCCCTGCACATTTATGGCTACTTCCCCTGCATCCCTGTCCATTATTTATCCATGCATGTTCATTTACCCTGCAAATATTTTGCAACCCACCGCCACCCCTTCACCTCCTCAACTGTGGACGCCTGGCCATCTCATATCAAATCCTCCAATCAGGAGTCCCCTTTCATGAAGTCATCAAGCTCCATTCCTCATCACCACCACCGGTGTCTAGGCTCCAGGGGAAGTCTCCCTCAGACTGGAAGCTCCTAATCGTTGGATCGTTTCCCTTGGTGATCTACTTCCTGCTGGGGTCTAAGCTTAAGATTAAATTTAATCTTTCAAATTCTCTAATTTTCATTTATTATTCTTATTAGTCTCTCCTGATTGAAATGAAGAATATGTTCTGGATATGTCTAAAATTACAAATGCTATATTTACATTGTTAAATCATCTTTTTAATGTGGCTTTCAAGAGCCAAGTTGGAATCCAAAAACATGATTAAATATTTAACCTAATGAATGTGATAATGTTGAAGATTTTAGTCCTGGCTGATTTGGCAACACTTGTACTTACGAGTGGCAACAGTAGTTTAATACTACAGGTCACAGAATTTTGCAAACAGCAAATCAAAATATTGTCATTTTAATAAAACAGTCAGGCAATAATTGGCCTTTTTCCATCATTCTGTGACTCGCCGATTTTATGCTGAACAGCAGGGTAGAGTGAAAGGAGTTGATTACCTGGCTGAGAAGTTGGAGTCGTTCAGTCTTTGTTCAGCCTGTCGCCTGTAGCTCTTCATCAACAGCTCACTAGGGCTGTTTCTTTTTTTTTCATTCCTGCAATATTTCAAACTGATCCGCTGTAAAAAGATGGTGAAAATGATTGCGATAAGTGTTAAGTGTTGCGGTAAGTGTTAAGCTCTGACAAACTTCCTGTGATTAAAGTCAACTTAACTGAATACAGCGTCAACCCCAACTCATTTGGCAATAGATAGTGATTTAACAGACATTTGTTTAGATGAAAATCTTGAGATTATCACTTTAACATTTTTGATTATTTGTGCATTTACACCAACCTGTGAATACACAGTTTTCTTTTTATTTATTAGCAAAATACATTGTTAGTGTTTACTTTATATTCAAGGTAGGACACAGGACATTCAGCCACCTAATAACTTTCTGAAGCGTAAATGAGAGCGTATTGACCACTTGTTTAATCTATCCCATGAGTGTACGACTGTGTCATCAGCATACATCTAAATTTCTACACCCTCACAAACAGATTGGAGATCATAATGTATAAACTAGACAACAGTGGCCCCAGAATTGAGCCTTGTGGCAAACCAATTGTGCATAATTTTATTGATGAAAATTCATGAATGATTGTGAATGACCAGATCTATCCAACTTTACCCAATTCTGCGCATCAACTGAAAGTTTGGAATTGGACAACATTGATAGAAGTATTGGATGATTCACTGCATCAAATGCTTCATACAGCTTAAGAAACAATGATGCTACCACCTCAGCTTTGTCTAAATTAATCTGGATTACTTTCAAGAAGTAGAAACATGCAGTCTCTGTAAAAATAATTATTTCTAAATCCACTGCATAATGTGGAGTAGATGTTTGTTGTTAAGATGGGCTACCAGCTGTTCTGCACCTACCTTGTCAACCACTTTAGGAACAACAGGTAGTATGCTGATGGATGTATAGTTGCTTGCTTCTTTTTTATCACCACATATGCAGTTTTATAAGGTAATGCAAAATATGCTGTATTTCAAAGACTGGTTTGTATTTGTACTGTATTTACTCACTTTTGCCTAATTAGCACAGTTCAGTTGAAGTGCTTTTGGATTAATCAGTTAAACTGAAATGTTAGCCCAATTCCAAAACAGACTCAATGAAATAACCAAACTGTTTGCCACAGCTATGCTGTCCTGTTGTACGGCCTATTTTCACTTATGGTGTTCTTTTCCCAGCAGTTTATCACTACGTCTCCAGAGCTTTTGAGGGTTCCCTTTTGCCTGTCGAACATCTAAAAAGCAATTTTCTGTGGCCTTCCTTATTTGCTTTGTAACTTTACTTCTGAGACTTTTGTACAGTAAGCAATATGTTTCCAATGCTGATTTTAAGATTTAAGAGCTGCATTCGTCATTTTCCTAAAATAACATAAGGCATTTTTAAACCACAGTATCAGTTGTCTCAACATGTTCTAATCCCAGGTCGCTTGCACACCGATGCACAAAAGGCTTGTGTCTTATCCAGACGCACAAGGCCTAAGTTACTTTGGTTAAGTTTAGAAAACAACCGATTACATTTGGTTTCACAGGGGGCGTGTACTCCTGCCTGGAAGTCATGTGTGTGACCCGCCAGTGAAGCCCGACCTCCACCCCTCCTGGGACTTTGTCACTTTGTAAACATGTCGTGTTGGGCAATTGCTTTGTTTGTCTCATACTGATGTGGATGTGTTTACATTGTAGGCACATTAAGCCCATTGTGTCTCATCCAGTTGCTACAGGGCACCTTATACATCAATGACACATTGCACCATCTGTAAAGCTTTCTAGCAAAGCTGCATCTTCAGATCAACAGTCAGCAGAGCTAACATGGAGTGAATCTGAGATAAACAAGGATACCCCAATTACAGACTTTGTCATGCTTGTGGTATAAACACTGCATATTTATGAGCAATGTAAATAAGAAATGAAGATGCATTATGATCAACAACCAGAGAATCCACAAAATGCTAATTTGTTTAAAGAGGCTTCTGGAGGTAAGGTAGTTGAAACAGAAATATTAACAGGGGCAACTGTGGGTGACCTCTCAAATACAGAAGCAATTGAGTTAAAGGAGAACTCCAGCAATTTTACACATCATATAACAAAATATGTTTTCATGTGCTGTATTACTGCATATGTTTAAAAAGTAGTATAAAGCCTTTAGTGTATCAAGAGCGAGCTGTGTGACGTTTGAAAAAATCTATGGATATAGAAGATACATAAGGCACTACTAGCATAACACACCTGAATCTCTGACTGAACTGTCAGCAGTTAAGTTGCATTGTAGGTAATGTAGGCACCAGGTTTTGACAAGCGAGTCAAATCAAACTGATATCTCTCATTCTTCTGCATTGATTTTGATCCTTCTTTTTTTTTAATGTTGAGTCCAGCAGTGTTATGAGTTGAGCTCTTTTAAGCCTGGTGTAGACTACATGACTTTTGCCATATCCCAAGACCAGTAAATCAATCAATCAATCAATCAAAATATATATATAAATGGTAAATGTCCTGCATTTATATAGCGCTTTTCTAGTCAGTTTGATCACTCAAAGCACTTTACACTACAAGTCAGCATTCACCCATTCACACCCATTCATACACTAGCGGCAGTGACTACCTTGCAGGGTGTCACCTGCTCATCAGAAGCGGTAACCATTCACAAACATGCACTCACACAACGATGGCGCAGCATCGGGAGCAATTTGGGGTTCAGTATCTTGCTGAACCACTTGCTACGAAATGTAGACTGCAGGGGCTGGGGATCGAACCACCGACCTTCTGATCACTGGGCGACCGCTATATATAAAAAATATATAAATATATAACATATAAAATATATATATAGAAAATATATATACATATTATTATTGTTATTATTATTTTAAACATCCAGTGATAACAATTTTGAAATTCTTGCTTGCTATAATATATGCACATGCCAACTATAATGTAGTTAAGATCAGGGGAGAATCATGGTTATGGTAAATAAACTATGTCTAAGGTTAAGATTGGTAAGATCAAAGTTAAGAAGGTTAAGAAATGTTGGATTACATTTAATAATTAATTAGTATCTGGCCTGTGACGAGAGCCATCCCCACTTCATCCTTTGAACCATTGCTGCTACCAGCTTGCTACATTAAGGGCATACTACTTCCTGTTACTCTAGTTTTGTCGTTTGCACACACCTTCATAAACAGGACAGCTGTGTTGGACTGTAGTCACAAGTCAAAAAAACAAAAACAAAACTCTTCTGGTGTGACCAGTACAGTAAATCCTCCAAAATAAAGGACACAATCCAATGTGACTCTGCTTTTAAAAATGGCACATTGCAGACCACTTTGCTCCATACTGGAATATCTCAAAATCTATTTGATGGGTTGCCAAGGATTTTGGTTCAGACATTTATGCCCTTGTCATGATGAATTGTAATAACCTCGTGCTATCATCAGAATTTCAATTTGTCCAATACTTTGGTTTATGACCAAAGCTTATATTTAAATATTTAGCTATATGTTTTTTACTCGTCCCTCTCAAGCAACACATATAATATTTTAATCAATCTGTCTAAGAAGCATATTTTTATTCTTCACTCACAGCAAAAATAACGGAGAATCCACTGTTTTACAGTTGTTTTTTTATGTCCCAGGCTTGATCAGCCCGCTGCATTTAAACATTATACAATTAAGACAAACGTGTCATCAGTTAAAGACAAACCTTTGAGCAGGTAGCCCTGTTTTAAAAGAAATGCAAATACCTGCCTCACTGGGCTGCTGTGCTGAGTCAAACCGAGTCGAGCCAGGCTGGCACATGTGCATGGAAAAGCCCTACTAGTGTGGCTTTGAAAGGCCAGCTCATGAGCACTTGTTTGCTACCTATGTTAGCTCATCAGACAGTGAAATGTTATAAAAGGGATCAAAAAGCTGCAAAGCAGATGCAATCAGAGCCTTTAGCATCACCCACAACAGGTGACACTAGAAATTTAAAAAAATGTCAATAAATAAAGTTAATCACAGTGTGTACAAGCAGTGCACATTGAAGTACGAAAAGTATGCACATCCATTTTGTCATAGGTGTGATTACTCCAAGCAGCCCAGAGCTGGAATCACATCTGAATGGGAGCCCAGAAGGGTCACCATCAGCCTGAAAGTGAATTCTGAGCCAAACGTTTCAGGATGATAACAGCAACATGGTGAGCACGAGGAAGTACACCAAGAATAGTTTTAGGTTTCTTGTAAACAATCTTTAGTAATGAAAAAGTTTGATACCACTTCTAATCCCATTGGACTGGATCATAAAGAAGCTCTCAGTCACCATGTCTCTCCTCATTCAGAGTATGTTGACTGACAGCTGCAGGCCTGAAGAAACTGACACAGTTATGACATTCCCATTCATGGAATCATAACAAAAACAGGCAAGTGTTGAGTGCACTTGTTTGGCCAAGCACTTGTCAGGTCTCCTCCTCTCAGCCTGTTCAATTTAATCATCTTAATATCCTCGTACTGATGAGGGAGACAGCTTCACTATTGCCCAGTCAGATTAGTAATAAACCTCCTGCCAATCACACTGAGAGGTTGAAAAGCTAACTTGTTCCACTAACTCTCCTTGAAGTTTTTATTTCCCCATTTATTTGTCAGCAAGTTGTTTGACAGAATAAACCAAAGTTGCAATTCAACTTTGACAGCCAGATAAATGATGTGGGAAAACACCTTTTGGACTATTTATAAGGAATAAAATCTGCTTTCAACCTGCTTTGATGAAATCATTGCTTTGACAGGAGGTGTATTATAGACTGGCACTCCCCCTCCCCCCACAACACTACCCTGACTAGCTCTCACCTAAAATGCAGCTGATGTAACAAGCAAACAGCATGTGACTACCATACTGATTCTTCTATCCTCTGTTTTGAACACATGCTGGTTTTCCTGTTTTCATTATATAAATTAAAAGCAATAAAAAAATAAAAACTACAGAACGTTTCCTTATGACAATATTATAGTCAAAACTCAAGCAAATAGACTGCAGAACATTGTGCTATAATATCACTATGCGCTATACTATCTGTCTGTTTGATGTCCATCTCAGTACAGCTGAACAAATGATGGGGTAGCTCCCTCTTCTCCCGTCACAGTAAGCTGAAGTAGGCTGAAATCAGAAGGTCTGAAGGTCTCCCTCGCCCAGAGCCAGCAGAGGATCATTCTCCCAGGACAGACCCCATCTCCTCACCACAACACCCCCCTGTCCAGATGGTTGCTTTTGCTGTGGACAGTAGCCAGGCTGGTAGCAGTAGCCATGTTGCTAATGCGGTGCCAACAATAATACCTCGGAAATGCAAGGGAAATTACCCTACTTCTCACTTGATTTATTATCTCAAAAACAAAAAAGATTGCAATGGCCATAATGCCAAACTCAAGGCCACAAACCAATGGGTAATGTTAGTGGCTTTGTCCAATATTTTTTATGCAGCCTATGCTCTAGTGAGGGCACAAATTAAAGGAGAGGGAATGGTCCTCCAATGTTAATACAGTGTTAATCTGGAGAGAAAAAGTCATTCATTCCCTGGGATTTGTGGAAAGAGGCTGGATTTTAACTCTGCTCCATGTCTGTTCCTAACATCCTTAATGCCTTGAAGTCAGAGGTTATTGGTTCTCCCACGTGCGGTTGCAACAGTACTTCAAATTCAGCAAGAGCACATTCACTTTGTGGAGTCATTCTGTTTCCTTCAGATGAAAGGAAGGCCTTCTACAATGCTTGTTTTCACTACTGAACTGTTAAATCTCACAATATTATGTGAGCACATTTCAGCTGTATATGTATATTAGCAGATTTTACTATTATGTGTGAAAGCTTTTTTGTAGTCTATGTAAAAAGGTTTCACTAATTTTTATGAGAGCTTTTCAGTTGTTTTCAGTTGTGTAAAAACATTTAACTTGTATGTGTTTGTGGTTTCCAGTTATTATGTGAATGAGTTTGGTTTTATATGTGTATGAGAGGAAAATTACATGTATATGAATGGTAATTCTGAAAAATGCCCCTATAACGGCCCTTCATAGTGTGCTCCTGCACCTCAATTAAAACACCATGCTGTTTCTCAAAGAGTTTAGTTTCTTCTTATATTCCTGAGTTTGGTCCACTCCAACCATAGTTGGCTGGATGTCAAACAATGGTAAGAATTCATATCGAGAGATCAGGTACCTCCTGGGGGATCCCGAGGCATTCCCAGGCAAGATGGGATATTTAATCCCTCCAGCGGGTTCTGAGTCTACAGCGGGGTCTCTTCCCAGTTGGATGTGCCCGGAAGACCTCCAAAGGGAGGCGTCCAGGAGGCATCCTAATCAGATGCCTGAACCACCTCAGCTGGCTCCTTTCAATGTGAAGGAGCAGTGGCTCTACTCTGAGCTCCCCCCGGATGTCCGAGCTCCTCACCCTATCACTAAGGCTGAGCCCAGCCACCCTCCGGAGGAATCTCATTTCAGCCACTTGTATCTGAGATCTCATTCTTTCGGTCACTACCCAAAGCCCATAGCCATAGGTGAGGGTTGGAATGTAGACCGAGTGGTAAATCGAGAGCTTTGCCTTCCAGCTCAGCTCTCTCTTCACCACAACGGTCCGATACAACGCCCGCATTACAGCTGATGCTGCACCAAACCGCCTGTCCATCTCGTGCTCCATTTTCCCATCACTCATGAACAAGACCCTGAGATACTTAAACTCCTTCGCTTGGGGCAGCAACTCACCCCCAACCCGGAGACAGCAATCCACCGTTTTCCAGCAGAGGACCATGGCCTCAGACTTGGAGGTGCTGAGCCTCATCCCAGCAGGGGTCACGGGCTGATGAAGCCAACAGAGCCACATCATCTGCAAAAAGTAGAGATGCAATTCTGAGGTTCCAAGGTACTTTTTAATTTCAGGTATAATAATAAGGGGGTGTCATCAGATGTCTTTATCCAAGTAATGTATCCACATGCAGATCAAATGTTAATACCATTTAGAAATGGAACCTTGGAATGTAGTATGTTTACATAATGAGGTAGATATGTAAATTAATTATTTGGATCACTGTGTTGCGAAATAAAAGTTGCAACATTTGCAGAATGGTGAATAACAATACAATTTATTCAACATTAACTATTTTTTGTGATCTAAACTTACGTAAAAGAAAAATATGGAAGTAAACAAATGGGTGGCCTTAAATCACCCCTGGGTTCTGCAATCTGTACTTTGGAAAGGGCTGCCAAAGAGTGAGTGTATGTGAAGTCTCAGTCTCATGTGAGTGCTCAGTGCCTTCCAGATGTTCTTAGAGGCATTTCTGGTGGTTCTCCTCCAGCAGGCCATAGGGGTTGGTCTGAATAAGGAGGTCATGGCTGTTTTATGTATGCTCCACAGGCATTGTGGGCCAGCATTGCGACCTGAGAGAGCCACTGAAGTGAAGCCAGTGTGTGAGACAGCTGCTGCCAGTGATCCATTGAGACCCGATCTAAAAGTCTGATATTCACTGGCACTCTGCAGGCCTCAGACACCTGCCACTACAAATTTATGCCCTAACAACCTCGCACTTGCTGGACACTGTGAGCATTCATAAATAAACACCCAGATTTTATATCAAAGTTTCTAAGTAAGTTGTATGAAAGTTATATGAACAATGGTAATTGCTGCAGAGAAGACAGGGCACAGAATCAAGACTTTCTCCCTGGCATTAGAAGTAGGATGTATGCAAGGTTGTTTTTTTCTAGAAAAGCACACTTTTAGTGAAAGACATCGTTTTCTCCTCGTACATGAAATGTGTGTCAGGTTTTAATGGAACAGAATCTGTTAACACATCTGACTTTTACCATCTGCTCTGTGTATTGGGGTAGAGGGTTTGTGGAAGCTATGAACTAATGAGAGTTAAGGCATGAAACTAAGCAGGAACAGAGCCTGGTGGCTGTAGTAGAAAGAGAATGTCCTGAGTGAACTTGTGAACCACAGCATGAGCTGAGATGTATCTCAATGGAGACCAGTCACTTTTAATGTCATTGCTTAATGCCATTGGATCTGTCCTTGGATTTGTGAGTGTGTGTGTGTTACTGGCAAGTAATGGATCAAACTTTATAGAAACTATTTTTATACAGCAGCAAGTGACTGCTCGCTGTTTGGTGCCTACACCTAACCAAACTGTGACCATATAACAACATTAACTGCGTGACAGCAAAGGTCCGATTGAGAGGAAGAAGGAGTGAGGCAGTGCATGCGGGTGAGATGTCACCCACCACCAGATTATCATAGTTCAAAATAATGCAGGACAGTGAGGGTACAGTCATTTCATACAGGAGAGCAGCATACACATGGATCTACTGCTGCACATTAAACCTGCGGAGGTTCACAAGGCAGCTGTCACTCTGTAGGCATTAACAGAGGCTCCAGTCTGCAGTGTAGTTCATACACATCACTGATAAACCTGGGAATTATACAGTCAGGCTTCATGATCAAATGAACAGCTTTTGTTTACACATCTGCACTCCCCTGTCCATGTGCATGCTCTCTCTCCCTCTCTCTCTCTTTGCCTGTATGCTATTTTGCATTAGCAGAATATACTAAGGAGAGAAGTAATGCGGTTAACATTTTTCTTCAGCGTTGGTGTTGTTCAAGGAGAAAATCTGTCCGAATTATGTTGCTCTATGAAAAGTCAAGAGCTTACCAAAATCATAAAAATTCATCCTTTGGTAACCATGGATATTTATGCAAATCTCATTGAAATCTCTTGCTTTCATTCAGACAGAGCAGCATTGATAACCTGAGGCAATTTGTAAGTGTTATGGGTGAGTACTGACAGGTAGCGCTTACAAAACATGCAATTACAGAGCTGCAATTTAAAATGGCCAGTTTTTATTGGTGCTGACAGCTAACATCTGTGTTTATCAGACGCTCCACTGTGTTGAGCCTGGTCTCTCTGTTTTTACGTCTTAATAAAAGGCAGCAGCGTCTCTTCAGACCAGGGAGACGAGAGACCTGTGGGTCGAAACAAGGCTGCAAAGTCCAGAGGCAAAAAACAATAACATGACTAATCCTGTAGGAGACAACCCACACCCGTGTTACATACCCTGTCTCTCTCTCTCTCTCTCTCTCTCTCTCTCTCTCTCTCTCTCTCTCTCTCTCTCTCTCTCTCTCTCTCTCTCT
>JBBPCS010005426.1:0-10522 GCA_037974645.1 Hollardia meadi
AAAGAAAGAAAGAAAGAAAGAAAGAAAGAAAGAAAGAAAGAAAGAAAGAAAGAAAGAAAGAAAGAAAGAAAGACTCTTTCTTGTCTCCTCTGTAACAGGACTGGATTGGACATGCAATGCCTAAAACTTCAAATTTAACCACACAGAAAAAAGCTTTCTGCTCAGTCAGTGGCCACCAAGAACTATATCCGCTTATGGTAGCTTATGGCAGACACGAAACATAACTGCTACTAGCATGCACACAGGCACGCATACACACACATTTTTGTTTTTTTCCACTGGGCCAATCATCAAAGACTTTTTTTCAAACTTGGACTGAGATTTTTGAGGGGGTTTTTGAGTCACAAATAAACAAATGATTGACAAAATCGAAATTAATAGAAAAGCGAATAAATTGAAGGCTGAGTGAGACACTGAATATAAGTACTGTAGTACCCATGTGACTCCAGCTGCTCCCACCACTCCCTTCTTTTGCAGGACAGGCTTAAATTAGCTGTGGTAAACAGAACATAATGCTTACATTTTACACAAAATGTCCTGTAAAGGTCTTCTCCATATGAGAACAAGACGAGTGCATCTCCCTAAGAGGGCCCGTGTAAAGGTCCTTCTTGTGTGATGCCTGGTGAGGCTGAGACTTAATTTGAGACCAGCAGCTTCCACACCTTTTCTGCCTGGTAAATGTCAGACAGATTAAAGGGAAAAAAGGGCTTGTAAAGGCTCTCTGGAGATGCTCAGAATGGCTAAAATCCCCTTCGAGCAACATTTACAGACAAACCTTGTGCATTTTTCTGTGCACTGTGCTCATTCAGCTGGAACAGCTAATTGAAATTTACGTTAGACTTATTTGTACATTCAAACACATAAGTTTGTGGTTATGGAATATACCAACTGCTTTGGCACTGTGCAAAAAATCCTCAAGAATAGTACTTCTTTAATAAAAAAAAGGTCTCAAGAGACCGGACTCAAGACTACTCATGCCATTCTTATGGCGAAATTTCCATTATAAGACTTACAGCACAGCCCATCTTTGTTCATTCACTTTCTGTCATAGTGCAGCAGCTGAGTGAATACGCATGAAATCATGCAGATAATTAAGGTGTATGCATGTTGAAATGTGCTTGATTTTACGTGATTGCACAATAAGTGTGCGTTTGTTTGGGGGTGTTTTTATTCATACACTGCCGTTCAACAGGTTATAATAATCACCTGCCACAAAAGCTTGATTCTGTAAAGTGAGCTCTCATTGGACTATGGACTACTGGATATTTTCCGACTTTTAAATTGTAGAAAGTCCGTTTTATAAATAGATGTTATTTTTATAAAGAGTTTGCAAAAGAAAAAAGTAATGTTTTGAATATGGAGAACAGAATGGTGGAAAATAGTTCAACCAGACTGACAATTGAAAAAGCAGAATTAGACAAAGGCGCCTCTGAACAACAGTTCAGTAAGAATATAAGAAATCACCAGTCATTCCAAAATAAATTGGAAGCTTTGCATCAAGATCTCTGCAGATTTAACCATTTAGAACTAACAGGCATGTTGCCTGAACAAAGATATTCTTCAAATGTCAAAATAGAGTTAGCACTATTGGAAGTGTATCAGGGAGACAGCAGAATACTGTGGACTGACAAATCACAGTTTAAACATAATCAATCTAACCACTGAGTCGACTGCAGAGGGCCCAAAGAAGAAGGGGTTCCCAAAATCCTTAGAGCCCAATTACACTGTTGTGGCTCTATAATGACCTGGGGTCAGTTACATTTTTCTGGAATGAAAAACCATTTCAAAATTGAGTTATCTGGGGAAAAATGGTACATTCTACCAACATGCAACACCTAGGGAACAATGATTACATGGACATTTTAATCATCGATTTATGCTTTCTTTGGGGCCAAAAATGTTTGAAATAAATAATACATTTTGTTTCTGAATTTTACTATTTTTATCTATCAGAAATTAGCCATTATAAAAAGAAAGAGAAAAATCAATAGAACAAGTGTATTTGTGCATCTCAAAGTTGTGTCTGTCCAAGTCTGTGGATATTGTGTATGTTTGTATCCATTTATATTGTTGTGTGTACAGTATGTGCATCTTCGAGAGTCTGTGAAACATTTTAATAAAGTGTTTAAAGCGTGTTTGTAAGCTGTGTATGTGTGTGTGTGTGTTTGTTTTAATGTTGTACCCTCTTCTCCAGTTGTGCCAGCTGCTCCTTGTAGAAGGCATCCAACGCTTTCAACTGTGAATCTTTCTTCTGCAGCTGCTGAGCCTGCAGGACGCATGCACACACACACACACACACACACACACACACAGACACAGACACAGACACAGAGAGAGAGAGAGATAGAGAGGATTAAACCCTGTGTAATGTTGTGTTTTTCTCATTATAAGGTAGGAGATTGGTGAAGTCATCATGCTAACTTTAGATTTATATGGCGTTTACATGGAACATGACAAACCTGGTGATTCATATCCCTGTATAAATGATCATAATAGTATCCAGGTTTCTGATCGTCTGCCCGCAGGTGTGTATGATTTCTCACCATCACAGCCACTGAGATGCTGTCAGAAACCTGGATAAGGTGTTTACCCACCACAGTATCCTCGTTTTGTTAAAAGTACTCCAGGTACTTAGGGCTGCACTTAATATTTTTTATTGATTAATCTAATAAAGATTGTTTTTTTTGTTACTTGATTAATCTGTCTAATTTATTGATTAGATTTTTAAATATTTAGAGATTTTTTTTATTTCTACATTACTATAACAATGAATTTACCTATAAACTATTAAAAACTTGTCTTATTGATCTTTAAATAATATCAATATTTTTATTCAATCATCTCTTAAACACTTAATGTTTAGCTTTCGCAAAAGAATTTTACACTCTCGGATGTTTCTTGCCAAATGCATCTTGGTAGTTGAAGTTAACACCTTGTACAGAGTAGGGCTGCCAAAATGTCAAAAAATTGTGAAAAAAAATTATCCTAACGATTTCCCAGGGTCCAGAGTGGCGTCTTCAGATGGGTTGGACAAAAGAAGCAATATGGACAAAGGAAAATCCTTTATTAAAGAAGCTGGACTCAGCAAGTGCCCCTTGAGATAGCTCCTCCAACTTCACAACTCTATTTCTGCTACACAAAATAATGATTTTAAAATATGTTGTCCTAACTTTTCTCTATTTATTTTCCTTACTGGATAACTTTAGAAGTTGCAAACCTTTTAAAAGAACAACAATTCAAAATATCCGTCATTTGGCTGAAATGTGTCATTGAATATGAATGATATTTTATTTAACATGGTTTTCCCTGCATTAAAAAGTTTTAAAAACCCTGAAAAGGGGCTGGAAGCACATCTACTCTACCTCCCTCACTGAGAAAGAATCTATGTATCACGGGTGTCTGGCCCCGCCCACCACCGTTGTTTGCGTTAGGTTGACTGGTGAAAGATCAGATAGCATCAAGATGGCTAGTGTTAAAGGAAACATGGGAGAGAATCAGCCATAACTTTACATGTTTGAACCTCAGTCAGACCCGCGGACTCAGATGAGGAGTCTGTTTGAACCAAAATCGGCAAATAGCAGATATCAGAATGCTAAGAGTAGTTAGCATCTTCTGTTTACGTTGTTTGTTAGCTTGTTACCTTGTAACTGGCAGTGGCTGATAGCGTTAATGGTTGCAAAACACATCTTGATAGCTAACCAAGTTTGCCTGGCAACTGGCTCATTGGCAGTAGTAATATTTGCAAATTAGACAGCAATTGGCTTTTGTATTTGTCATGTAACAAATCTAGCTCACCTGTTTACATTTGAATCTCATACGTTCAGGAAGTGCAAAGACATCTCCCACCTCAGAAGAGGAATGTTAAAACACATTTTTAGTGACACACTTTGGACAGATACAAGTCAGTATAGTCCAGGTCAGACATTTTATGGGATGTAAACATAAGAAAAACACATTTTTGAGTGGAGGGGGTCTTAAATTTTAACTCAAGAGAAAAGCTCTGAGACAGAGGTTGCGTTAGACTTTCTCATTGTCTGTTACATTTTCTTTAAAAAATTGTTTATATGGGGGACAGAGCACATTAATTTATAGATAGGGTCATTGTCATCTGTTATTACCCATTATATTCAATTACATTTTTTAGTGATAACATATTTGACAACATTTTATTTTCTAAATCAACTCGTTCAAAATAACATGTGGTATACAGAGCAAACTTACAGATTATGCATTTCTAAGGGCATGAAGAGAAAAGATGAGCAGACACTGACCATGTCAACCCCACACAAAGGAAATTAATGATTATTTTTTCCGCAGCGAGAGTGGCAGACACTAAAACACTCCAGCCATTGTGCCTAAACAGGCAAATATAAATATGCCATTTTACTGAATTAGGCAATTACAGTTAAAATATCAACAAACCATTTACAAGAAACTAAACTGAACTTCAGACCCGCTGTAGCCCAGCCAGAATTCAATCTCCTGGTCCATGTGGACTTCAAGGGACAGTTTACCCCAAAATCAAAAATGAGCCTAAATATTTTCCCCCTTACCTGTGGTGCCATTTATCCACCTAGATTGTTTTGGGGTGAATTGCCAAGTTTTGGAGATATCAACTGTAGAGTCGTCTGCACTTTGCTTGTGGTGCTCAAATTTGAAAACCTCAACAGCAATGTCTCTTCCAGAAATCATGACCTGGTTACTAGATAATCCACAGACCTTGCTGTGGCCAGTTTGTTAGCTTATCATATATCAGAGACACATTGTTCTTGGTGCATTCTCTCGCACACCCAGCACTCCTGATATTTGTTTATGTCAAAACTGAATGCAAAATAAATGTAAAATAAGCTTCTTTTGACTATTTTATAGCATGAACATATGAGGAGATTGACCTGCCTCATGGTCCTATTTAATCAATATAATATCCAATGAGTTTGCGAGTAAATGTGTTATGATTAATTTAACATCTTTCCATCTTTATTACCTTGACATTAACATCAAGGTAGGGAACCCATTTATTAAAGAATTAATGAATGATGCCAGTGTGGATGAGCAGGAAAGTTAATTTCTGGCACACAACACAGAATATACACATAGTACAGTACATGCATACAAATGACTTGATTAAACCAGTTCTGTGTGAAAAAACAACAGATTCAATAGTAAGTCCAAAGGATAAGATATCAATACCAGAGAAATTAATGCCCTAGAGACAACTGCACATTGAAATACTAGTATGTATGATATCATGATACCCAAAGACACCCAGACAAGTGGGCAACACACACACACACACACACACACACACACACACACACACACACACACACACACACTATCGTAAAACAACTTTCAGAATAAAAAAGAAAAATCCCACAATCAGAGACCCACAACCCCACTCTGTCATACACACACCCCACACTCAATGAAAGGACAAAATAAATATTTGTCATGGATGGATGGATGGATAAAATAGCAGTTAGAGTTTGTCATGATGAAGCTTACCATCGCTTTTATCTCATCTGCAGACTAGAGAGGTTGGGAAATAGAAGGAAAAAGAGAGCAGTTGGTAAAGGGCAAAGTAGGATAAAAAAGGAAAGACGAAGGAGGAGAGAGAGAGAAGCATAAACAGTAAACAAATAAAGTTCAACACCAGACACAGACTTTAGGATAGATGTGTTAAGTGATTATTAATTTAAAAAATATAATAATAATACTAATAATACTAATAATACTACTACTAATAATAATAATAATAATAATAATAATAATAATAAATGTAGGGCTGCACGATAAATAATTTCAGCATCAACATTACGACGTGCACATGTGCAATCATCACAGCGCAGGATGTGCGATATCAATCAGTGTTTTTCATTAGTACATACAATATCCAGCTGGGTGGAAATAGTAGCCAATGGGAAACCATGGGTGGTTCTGATCGGCCGACATGTCTGATTGGTCGACAGACTCAACCAAGGTATCCTGGCAGTGGATGGCTAACAACCACGCAAACAACAACAATAACTGTTTTTAAGAAAGGAATATGGATAAATAATTTCAATAGACATTCAGTGTCGGATTTGTCATTTTTACAAAGTCTCCAAAGAGACACTGCAGTTCAAGGCTTGATTATAAAGCTTCTGAAATGGATAGAATTACACTGCAGCCCTCGTTGGAACTGCACAATGGTTAGCTTCTCTCACATGCAGCATTCCAGAGATATTTAATGATAGTAAAGTTATGTTATATATGACATTGTTGACCCCAGAGTAACTTCTGTAGTATGCAGTATGTCAAATTTTCAGTCCTGTTTAACAATTGGTGGTGAGACAGACTCATGCACACAGCTCAGCTGGAAAAGCTCAGCTTCAGCGACACAGTACACAGGTTATTTCTAGATACATCCAAACACGTTTAATTGCCCCGGAAAAGCGTTGATGTTGAGACCTGAGCAGTTACACATTAAAAATCAGTGTCTTTCCGATGCTCTTTGGTGGACACAGGACCAAGCTGCCCATAACGTTACCTTATAGCTTGTTTCTCAGAAAAGATCCAGACATCAGGTGACAAAAATACTAATACATATAGCATTAGTTAAAATGACTAAGATCTAAAAAGTGATGGTGCTTTGCTTTAACTTTAGAAAACTGAACTCAGCTGTGGTCCGTTTTCACATTGCTATCTATTTGCATGCACGCAACATGCGTAATTGGTCAAAAATATTCTTGGTGGTTAACCATTGACATCCCCATTTCAAATGTACTTCCACTTCTCTTTGGACTCTCCATATGCAATAAAGGCTATAGGTTGAAAGACTCAATCCTTACTGGTAAAGCATCACTGTTGATAGGGTCTCAGAAACAGCTCATTTGAAATAAGTTAAAAAGTGAAAATGCAGTAGTTGTGCCTGCTAACAGCAGAGCATTTAGTCAGCATACACAAGGTTTATTAGCTTTGCCAATAAACTTGCCAATAAAAGACAAGCATTTTAGCACTGTCTATTGCTTGTGGTGGTAAGGGGGTGGGAGGGGTGGTTTTACATGGGGGGTTGGGAAAGACGCCTGTCAGTTTTAAACGGATTACATTTATGGTTTACTCATGTCGGGACACTTACATTGCTTTTATTACAGTAACATAAATTGTTGCCAAATTGAGGAACACTAATTTCACTTAGCATATCTGTCCTTCGCTTCACTCTGTACATCTGTATGGTAATCCAGGGCAAGCCAGTTGGTTTAACACTTAGGCTAATTTCTAAACAGGCTAAACATTGAAACGAGTCTTAACTGACATTACAGTTGTACAATAAATAATTTTAACAATGACTAGACAGTGCGACATCATGAAATGGCCGCATGAACCTTGCAGCAGTCGTATTCAGTTTACATTGTCAGTGATTTCTTCACCGCTAACGACAGCAGAAAATGGGGGCTCTCGTTGGCCAGGTCTGTACAACTATAGGCGAAACACTGCTGATATATCAAGAAATGATTCCTCAGACTAGAATGTTGTTAAAACTGTGACAAAGCTTATGGCATTAAAATGAAACAACATTAGAAAAACTCTTGAAGTTTGATTATTTTGACACCAGATGGGTGCGTTTGTCACTTTAGGCAAGTCAACATGTAGAGAGTTCAAATAAAAACTGCAAAGTATGCCTGAAATGGACAGCCTGTCAGACAGTACTTGAATGTACGAAATATTACACATCTGGTACAACCATTAATGCCAGTCAATATTTTTACAGCGCTGTTGTCCCAGGCCTGACTGACGGCACCGTGGCACTGAATAGTAGCATCAGTGGGTGTGTGTGTGTGAGTGAGAAAGATTCATCATAATTATAAGGGCTGCTGCACACCAAATAAAAATCTGAGCTGATCACGTGTGTTTCACCAACAGACCTTAACTAAGGAGAGACAAAGAGCGAGAGAGAGTGTGATGTGAGTGTGCAGCTGCTGCATGTTAATGCTGGTGAAAAGAGGGACTAAAACTATTTGTGTGCTAATTTTATATGTTCGAGGAGAATCTCTTTGGCAGGGATTAAGCAGAAACAGAATGGATTTAATTTTTTTTGTAAAAACACAGCTCTCCTTCCTATCTGTGTTTCTCTGTGTTGGTCCTGTTTTAATTTGCAGTCAGAGAAGAAACTGCAAGTGAATCAGATGACTCCTCTGGTGTCCCCTCCAGGGACCTGCAAGTCTATGGTAGATAACAACCAGCCAGGCATGACTTTATACACACACACACACACACACACACACACACACACACACACACACACACACACACACACACACACACACACACAGAGGATGGCTGAGGCTCACGTTTGTTCAGTGTCTGTTGGGATCCTTGGCATCGTCTATTTGTGTCTGTCATTCACTTATTTATTTTATTCTTTTTTGTTTTTACTAGTGTGTGTCAGTGACTCCAACTGCAATTCCAGGTGATGGACTGATGTTATTTTGAATAAAAAGGGTCAATATCCGCTTTTGGTATTGGTTGTCAATATGATACAAAAACATTTTTGTCATATGTTGAGGAATTTAAAGAGGATTTTATACAAATAGGGGTGTAAGAAATTATGAATAAACTTAAGTATCATGATATTTTCTTTTGTGATATAGTATTTTCCTCTTGCACCATCCTGTGCAAGTGCTACATAGCTAATGTTAGCATGCTAACATGGTTAAAAAGGCAAAAGAATACATGTGCTTTAGAAGAACACAGAACAGGAATTAACATTAGATCCTGACCAGTTCTGTCAGCATGTCAAGAGACTTAAATAATCAATCAATTTAGGCTGCTGTGCGTAAATGCGCAGGAGTCTCATAATGGGGAGACACATATCGTCTCTGCTTCTGAGGGATCACTGCAGGTAATGTAATTAATATTTTCCTCATTTGTGATGAATTACTTCACCCATCTGCATTATTAATCAGAATGATTAGACCCGATCTATGGATTGCAATCCATGAGTCTCTATAACACACACAGGGATGCGCAGCAGCCCTTCTCCTAGTCAGTTAAAGATCAGTGAATTTGTTCATATGCAGTCAAATGGAGTTGTTGATGGGACAGAAGATTGGGGGACGGGGAAGGCAGAGGGTCCATGGGCAAAAGACCACATACCTGTCCCTTAGCGAGATGAGTGCTGTTTCAATAGCAATGTGCCCTGAGCAGGCGGGCCTGGCTTTGAACAGGAATGGGAGATAACATTCTGATTGGTTTAATTCATGTTACGCCAAAAACACACCTATGAATAATTAAGAGACTAGATTATGCGCCGTTTAACTAGCAAACTGGAGGTGGACACGCCCTAAATGCACTTACACCATGGACTTCAGACCATGCGCTTAATATCGTTTAAATAGGGCCTTTTGTCATTTACTAGTGGCGCATCACCAGCATAGTTCTGGTTGTGTTGGCAGTAGTGGTAGTTGGTAGTAAAAAACAGTTTTTAGCACTAAGTTTCAAGAACAATGAAAAAGCCTCATAAACACACCATAGTCTTCTCAGGATTATGCCATAATTTTCTCAATCTAACACGTAAACTGAGTGCTAGAGCTGTGAATTTGTTCATTGGTAATGCTTGTTTCTTACTCCTGGAGTGGTAACAGAATCAGCTTATTAGCCAAGTGCACCTACGCACAAAAGAAATTCAATTTGGTGGGATGTTCAATCACAAAGAAGTGTAAAATTACAGGGATATCAAGCACTGTGCTTTTAGACATACATAAAAAAAAAGGCATTGTTGTCATTTGGATTTGGATTTCAAGTTCAAGTTGGATATTATGTACAGAAAATGTGGCTTTCAAAAAACCATTAGATCACAACTATAGCGTAATACAAAGTTCATATCTAACATAATAATTCACATATTGTATATAACAAATGTATACAAAAATAACAGTTATTAAGAAGGTGCACAATTAAATAAAGTACGTAAATAAATAAAAAAACGTATTATGGCACATTCTTCCTCCCCCAGGCACCTTCTGCATATGAATCAATTCAGTGCACAGCTAGAGGTGTGAAGCGTGTATTTAGAAGCTGCTGTCAGAGGGGGAAAAAAAGAGTAAATCTGTGAGACATAGAGAGCAAGCGGGAGTAAGTGAGGGAAAGATGAAAGAAAATGACATGTTAAAAGGAGAGACAAGTTTAACAGGTAACATCTATGAAACAAAAAAATGACAAAGTTGACAAAACAAAACAGCAAGAATGAGAGAATGAGTGAGCAAGTGGGAACAAGAGATGAGAGGCTCTGTTGTGGAAACATATCACAGAATCTAGGAGAGACATGTAGGACAGTAACCGCAATCTCTACGATTCACCAAACAAATGTGGATTGTGATCAAGATCGATCACAATTCAAAACTGTCAGACACCCCCCGCCCCCCATCTCTCTCTGTCTGTCAAACACAGCAGCAGCCTTCGGTGTTGACTATTACTCGTGACGTGTAACCAATCAGATAGAGCTGTGGGCGGGACATTGAGTGAGACTACAGAGTGGTGACCG
>JBBPCS010005427.1:0-10521 GCA_037974645.1 Hollardia meadi
AGGGATAGAGAAGAAAAATGTCTACATCACTTACATATGAAGCCTTTCAGTAATGTGATGGATGACTTGCATTTAGCTTCAGCAAACTTTTGAGACATTTCACTGATATGACTTGATTAATAGCCGAGCTGAGACGTCCACTACAAGAGGGAAACCCATTGGGGAGGGAAATTCTCCTCCGAAGATCGCAGATAAAACACTAAATGGCTGGTTCTGCCAGTCAGCCCCCTCATGCCCACGTCAAAGCATACTGACTAAATTTATGTGCAATCTAAAAAATAAGACTACACATGGTATATCTCCTAGTGAAAATTACACACTATATTTTTAAGGCTAAATAGGAATAGGAAGGTATCATAAATGGTGATTGGCTGGTGGCCCACAGACTCATACTGCTTTGGTAATGGGCTTCAGAGATAAGGGAAATAATAGAGGAGATAAAAGACAACTCTAGGGGGTGAGTCTAAGAGAGCCTAGAGACTCTGAACAAGTATGCATCAGCTGTCAGTACTAAACTGTAGACAGGATATTAAAATCCATAAAAAATTGGGGTTTTGGATTTTAATTAATCCATCTCTAATGGTCAAATGTCTTCTTAGCATCAAGGGAGAGAATATCCCCCAGGGTCTGTGACCTGGGAGTGCATCTTTTAATATGGAGCAGATGTTAAACATAATCAGAGATGCATCTTAATTTTAATGAATCCTGCAGGGTCATAATAACAAGCATTAAATACCACACGGCACCACAAATTCTCAACAAAAAAAAAACTGTTAGTGGCTGGTTCAGATTATGCAACAATATGCAGAGCATGAATGAGCAGCATGAGTGGCACCAAAATCACTACCTGCTTTCATAATGGGAGTAAAAACTCTTTCTCTTTACACATCTTCTGATAACGTAAAACATGTGGTAAATGTTACATTGTGTGGACAAAAACAAAAACAAATTAATAACACAGCCAAATGCCAGTGTATTACTGAAGTACAAAAATAAAGAGTACCCTCAAAGAGGAAAATGTCCTGAGTCAAGGCTGCGGATGGAAGGCAGGCCCACAATGAAAACTCTGAATCATGCACGTATTCAAGTTACACTCCGCTCAGCACATTTAGTGTCTCATTAAAAATGCGGTTTGACACCAGGTTTGGTGTGTTACTGCAGTTATGATCTTGTAAAAGCTGCTGCATCAACACATTTTTGTTTGTTTGAAGTTTGACAGTGAAGTCAACAGACACTGTGCCCCACGGCTACTTTCAAATTAAAAGCCCATACTATACAACTTCACAAGTTCTCTGTTTTTGGGAGAGGGAAGTACTTTACTTCATTACATTACATCGACTTACATTTGTTTCCCGGAGACTTAAAACAAGCTTAAACCATTAAATTTAAGTGTTTTAAGTGTACATTGTGGGGACCACCTGTGACTGAAAGAAAGGACGCACAGACACACACAGGCGTGACTGAAGATAACAGATCATTAAGAGTAGCTCTTTACAGATATTGAAATGCAGGGCATCTTCCTGAGCTGCAACAGCACCTTACCCCTTACAACCTGAATAGTTAATGGTAGATATGAATCATTTTCCATTTTAGTAATTTGTTCTTTATTCATGTTTGTGTTTGGCTTTTCCAGTAATATACGAGTATGTGAAAAAAAATTTGAAATGTTTGGTTGAACATCTCTCAAAATGGCTTGCTATGTGAATGATGGTTCTGATGTTATCATACCATTAAAACCTTTCTAAGCATAATTGTTGATATGTATGTATGTATGTATGTATGTATGTATGTATGTATGTATGTATGTATGTATGTATGTATGTATGTATGTATGTTGATATTTGTTTCTTTTTAACGTCGCTTTTCAGTTTTGGGTCAGAGCAGGGAATAACAAGAACAACAGTATGACAAGAATCAATCTGTCTTTAATATAAAACTGAAGGCTGTGATGATGATTCTCGGTTGAATCAATATCATTTCGCTATCTGGGATATTGAAATACATCAAGAAAAATCTCACTTGCCATTTTTCCATTCTCACTTTGAATTTGAAAACTGGAACCATCGATCTTATGTCAGACTAGTTTTATGTATAGAGCTTCAAGAGAAGAGCTGTTCTTATATATATTTAGGATTGTTATTGACCTCAAACATCCACCCTTGAATGCATATGGCATCTTTCTCTTTGTCAGCTCATATTTTTCACTTCCTTTGAGATACTTTTCCATAGAGATGGACTGCCCCCTAAAGCTTGCCCTGTTAACAGGTTCTAATTGTACTTATGGTATGATATTATTCTCTGAGTCATATTTTTGTTGCACGCAATATCACTAGCGTTGAAAGATCATGATTCAAGTAATGTATTTACCTCATCTTTTAGTAGTGCAGTCAGAAAGTAACACAGTTTTATGTTTGAGCTGTTTTAGCTCGACCACAAAAAAAACAGTGATTATGTGTCCACATGGGATTTTCCAATTTCCAGTCAAAGTCGTGATAATATGTGAAATCAAAAATTTAGACTCTGCCGTATGTAGCCACAGCAAATCTTGTGTTTCTAACAGGAAAAAAAATTGTGGCTTTTCCCTAACATACTAAATCTAATCCTTAGTCATTAAAGGTAATGCTGAGCCTGTGGTGTTAACATCCACATCAGATGGATCATGCAGGAACTGTCACAATGACTGATTGCATGGTCCCCTCTTACATCTGTATTGTCTTCTTGCATGTATGATTTTATTTCCTGCCATAAATTCTTTCCTGCCAAATTACTGCAGGTCCTTATACTTATTCCATACAAGGCATGCATCAACATGCATGCATCCTCGGGCCTCATTTAACTACTAGTTCACTTGGGAAAAGCAAAATCACTCTGAACTAAAAGAGAGGATTATTTATGAATTAGCTTTGTACAGCCAGGATTAAAATACACTAAATCATTTTTTTTTTCCTATATACCTAAACATCCAAACAAGAATCGATCCAGATGATGAACCTTGTTAACAACTTAACCTAGCAGCATTCTTCACAGAAACAATTAATAATATTAAAACATATAAATAATAAGTCTTTCATTAAAAGTAAACATCCTTGAAAAATTCTCTCTTTGATAAAAAAAAAAGAAAAAGAAAGCTGACTTTGTATTGCCCTTTAGGTTGTTGCCTTCAGTATTTATATAGACTAACAGATGTCTATTAAACATGTCCTTCCCAAGGCCATCCATTGGTCTGCTATCAACAAACAAATGACAAAATGTTTTGCCTTCATTTTCTTACCTCGCTTCCTTTTCGAACCCTACATAGATTTCTATCTTCAAGGGAATAAAGCCACCTTAGCATGTCATGTATTTTTATATCCCCCAGTTCCCCCTATAAATATTTATTAAAGATGTACCATTAAGATGGGCCAAAAAGGACCCAGTGCTAGACCTTAAGCAAACACTTTTACAGCCAAACTGCAAATGCTGTAAGAGAGCAGACATGCTGCAGCATCGTAAGGCAAAAGGACATTTGTACCCCTTTACTGACTGTCTTTGATTTAGCAATTCAAAACTCAAAGCTGTGTGAGAAGACAAAGTAATGTGAGATTTAAAGGTAAGAAAAGAAGTGTACTGATATGCAAATAGTTGGGGCAGGGAGGTGCAAACCTGTTTGAATGTTAAATACTGACTTTGGAATTGTTTTAGGTTGTTTGTACCCCTGTAGGCCAGACAGTGTTGGGACAATTGACATATATAAAGGTGGACAATGTGTCTCCACTTTCTTCAACTGTAAAAAAAATAAATAAATAAATAAATAAATAAATAAATAAAGGGTTATCGAGTTCCCACCCATAAACCCGCTTGCTCGATCACGAGCTGTCAATCATGACGTTTCACCCCCTTTTAATTGCATCGAATAATTAATCAAAACAAATATGAGAAAAATAACACTTGACACTTTGAGGTTTTAGTTTGGCCGAGGTCTCATCTATGGCAAGGGCAGGATTTATACTGCAGCCAACCACCAGGGGGAGATTGAGATGTTTTGACTTCACTTTTGGGGAGTTGTTATCTCGCCTATCTTTATTTTACAGTCAATAGTTGGGACATTTTCAGCAGGCATTTCAGTTTTAACAGGAATTAGACCCTCATGACTTCATGCTGGTGAAATACCTGTGTGAGAACCACCTGAAATTTAAACTGAATTGCCTTTGACAATGTCATGGAGTGTACCTTGGGATTTTACAGGAGAATGCTGTAAAAGAATGAATTTATTTAAAAGAAAGAGTGAGGTGAGAAAGAAACTTTTAATGTCAATGGGTTTTTGAAAGCTAAAGGGGCTACACAAACTTTGTCCTTTTTCTCTCCTCTCTCACATCCCTCCTCTCTATAACGCTACCCATTACAATTCCTTCCCTTTTCCTCCATCACACCAGCCCTCTGGCCCCTCCACCTCTCCATTTGGCTGCTGTACTTTCTGTCCTGCTTCGTTCTTCCTCCCAGGCCCTGTCTGGCCCAGTTTTGATCAGCTGCCAAAGTGAAAGTGTGTTTTTCAGTGAGCCTTTGCACCTTTGTCTGCACATTGACACTGGCATCAAGGTTTCCACTTTTCGGTTCAAAAGTGCAAATAGGATGTCAATGTAACAGGCACATTATTTCCATGTAATCCTTACATCAATACATGTTAATTATGCACACTGCAAAATTCGATGTGTCAGTACAACCAGATTAAAAGCTAAATGTAAATCCAAACCACTTAAAGTCAATTGAAATCACAAGGGCAAAGCATCAGATACATCTAAGGTCAAGAGTTAAATGCAAAAGTGCATCTAAGTTCTAAATGGCGCAAAAACCTGCAACGTGTTCTAACTTATGTACAACTTGAGCTTGAGTTTTGAACTGCCATATGGTTAAATTAGCAGTTTGGCACCCTGTTCTTCTTCAGGAAAGCTGGCAACAAATGGGTGAAATGTATCAAACTAAGCTTGATTTTCTGTGCACTCTAGGAATTACCTAAACAACACATTTACTACTTTTATTCTACATCAGGCCTATTCAACTGGCGGCCCGCGGGCCAAGTCCGGCCTGCCAATCAATTCAGACCGGCCTGCCGATCAGTTCTGTTTACAAATAAATAAGGGATAGTTCGGGTTTTTTGAAGTGGGTTGTGAGATACTTGTGCATAGTCAGTGTGTTACATACAGTAGGCTACTGAGCGCGCTGCCTGTTGAGAGGGAGACGGGTGAACGGGGACAGCAGAGAAAACAGATTTTAGCCACTTAACAAAAGGCCCAACTAATAAAAATCTATGCCAGTTTAAGTGGACGCTATCTAAAGAATATGGTCACCACTTTACCTTGCCGTCAGACAGCCTTTTCCAACAGCTCGCAGGACACGGGAGCTAAAATCGCTTTTGAAAATGTGGTGGCGCATTGTGTCAAGTGTACATACATGGTGAGAATAACAGCTCAGGGAAATGTCCGGCCCCCGGGCCCTTAGCTTTCTGAAAATGTGGCCCCCTGAACAATATAGTTGAATAGCCCTGTTCTACATCATCACAATATATTTGTGTTTAATATGAATGAATCTCAATTTGTGTTGTAAACACAGTTTTCACAAGAGTGAAATGGGGCATGAAGTTTCCTTGATAAATCTCACAACTGCCATTAAATGAGCCTGCAACTATAATGGCATTAAGGAGAGACTCAATGGGGAAAATGCAGCACTTTAAATATAAGGTTTTAGCTCACTTGAATGTACAAACAACAAGAGGTGTGAATCTGTCCGTCAAGTTCTGGTAAACTGATATCATTAGCAACTTCATATGCTCTTCTTCACAACAAACATATTACTTAAAGCACTTACAGCACTAAACGGTGCAACATTTGGGATCAACCTTAGAGGACCTCACATCATCTATTCCATGTCCAGGTATGTCCGTCCTTTGTGATACTGAGCTATATGCATAGAAATTTACTTGACAAACTGACTTGAGAACTGATTATGAAATGTGAGGATGACAAAGGTCTATGTGAGAACACCCCATCTAGGAAAACACAAATGTTTTATTACATTTTAAACTTAATTGTCCACAGTGTGAAAAGCATTATACAACCAAATCAGGACTTAGCCACAACCTTCGTTATGGAGAGAATACCTTCTTCAAGTCTGAGCATAGATATGAAAAAATTAAGTCGCCTAGAGAGTTTCCAACAGTGGCAGATGGTCGAACAAGTGGCTTAAAGCGAAGGATAAAACCTGTTTGTGATGCTGTTTGTGACACGAATGTGGTTAATTTCATCTCGATAATAAGAAACAGTGAAGTACTTTTAGAACATTGCATCTTTTGAGAGTAATTATAGTATTTAATGATCAAATTGATTTATTCATGATGTATTGGTGCAAATAATATTTGTGTGAATTTGTTTGTCTCAATTTTCAACACTCTTACAGCATGCTACAGGGCAGCTGTTGCTAAGCCCTGCCTCTGGGCATTCTCTGCCTCAGAGGTCATATTATTGTCCAGTCCAAACTTCTTTCAATCTTCCAGCTAGATGAATATTAATAACAAGACTGCCTGCATGTCATAGATGTGTTTTATAACCCTCCCGATGCCCGTAAAAGAAGTTGAAGAGAAAAATGATTACCTCATCTGTCTGAGGGACATGCAAATAATAGAGAGGGTCATAGGAGAGTCTCGGGGAGGGGGTCAAAAAGATTGGGCAATAATAAAGTGAAGGAAATTGTGCCCTCATAAAAACACCTAATTTTAGGAGTAAAACTTGAATCACGTAATTTTGTTTCACCAATAATTTCCGTGGGTCATTTATTTTAAATTGATATAAATACAGAGAGAGAAAGAGCGTTTTACTGTTTCACAATCTTGGAGAGCGACACAAAGGCTGGAGGGTTTGACTACAAAGGACTTGATATCCCAATTTCTACATGTTTATAGCCCCACAGTTTTGACTCACAGAGGAAACAATTACTCAAAGTCCTAAAAGCAAAAAAAAAAAAAAAGTACAATTTGTGCACAGTAAACCATCAGGGCACAAATCAAAGAGCATGTAAAAGAGTTGCTGATGATGGGTATGCACACTTTGTAAACCTTAAGGTAATTTTAAAAAAAAAATAGTCAGTGCGGTACTTCTCTGGTTTTTAAATGTTACATAATGAAGTAATAAACTGTTTAAAAGATAAAGACAACTCTCAAATGTATTTTGAAAACCATATTTTGGGAGTCTCTGCTTCTGCGAGAATGATATCTTTATGATCTCAATGGAAAATTGACCAATAAAAATGAACGAACCCACATTCTGTTTCTGAGCACAGTCCTTGAAAATCCGCCAGTGATAACAAGTGACCTTTGAGGTAATAGCACAGAAAGTTTAACTGCAGTTCTTTAAAATAAACCACTTCCCCATTCTTCCCAGTGGTTAATCACCTCTCCATCTCTGCACTGCTACAGTAATTAACTCACTGTCTGTGTCCCTGTGGTCTTCAGATTTTTTCTATCCTATTCGATTCTAAATTGAATTACCTGTGTGTATGTTCTACGTGCAGCATGAAGAGAAATACAAACTTTCACTTCATTGTGCAAACCAATGTTGGTTTGTTACTAACATTGGTTGGTTGGCTGTTGTTACCTTTTAATGGTATTCTATGCAATAGACCTGTTATTGATCAATGGGATGTCTGAAAGCAGAATCGTCCTAATGAACATTTGATCCAGTTCAGTTGTGCATTGATCCAACTGTAGTCTGCCTTTCATGCAGTTACTTTATTATCATTATTTGAATCTGTGCTATTAGCCTCAGTCTTGATGATGTCTGAGAATAATATTTAGGTTTTATGACAGGCAACCATTTAGTTTCCCACTGGTCTATTTTTTTAGATATTTTAGATAATTGGCATTATGTCACACACGAGGTCATAGTGACACTTGGCTAAAATTATATCGCAAACACAAAGTAGCTGTGTTGTCTACAGCACAAAAAACATATGTTTTAAGAAAAAAACATTATTTTACTAATACTGTCCATTGCTGCAGCACCGTATGGATGGGAGCAGGCATCCGTCAGTTCCCTGTGATAAGAACATCCACACCCCTTTTGGGGGATAAAGTGCTGTAAAAGTGCCGGTGCCAAATTTAAACAAAAAACTTCAGGCATCTTGTCAAAAAAAAGAGTGAAGGACAGTTAAAGAAGAGATCTAGGACCTTTAGGCCCTGCCGAGAGGATTAGAATGGTAAACTGTGGTACCTGGCCAGAGTAAAGCTACCTCTGTGGCAAAGACTCCATCACGGGTTAGTTAATGATGTTACTGAGTAAATAAAATGTGTGCCGATTGAGCCTATACATCTGAGCAAATCAGATAAGAGGCTCAGTGATGGTGTAACTAAAGTTCTTAGTGTACAAAATAAGACCCTGCCATAAAACACTTAGCCTTTAGACTTGAGTTTGGTTTAACAGCCCATCCACTCAAATGCCACCAGGACCAGAGGGTATTTTAAAGTTAATAATTCACATAAATTGAGCTACCTTATAATGAACCTTGTTTAAAGCATAAAGTAATGTATGAAGTGGGGATAAACAACCTGTTTCTGCTGTCAGCTTGTATTAAAAGGTTGCAGATTAAGAGCAAATGGCTATCAAAATAGAGACATCAGTTCAGCTTTGCCACAGCAATGTACTGTAATTAGTTTACTGTAACATCACATTAGACAGACTACTGAAACAGCAAAATCACATCACAGAAAAAGTGGCAGATGACAGAAATACATTCAACGATATGTTAGGATGTAACACCGTCACAGGGTTGTTTGTCCACTTGATGGAGGCAGACTGAAAAACACTCAATGGGGGGCACTTAATGGGGCTGTTTTCAACCACAAAGGGATGGGGGCACAATGTAAGGGCAAAACCCAGATGTGCTGCTCTCATCTATTGACCTTCTGTGTGTAACGCTTTGATTTAGACCAGCCCTCTTTAAGGTCCCTCCCGAAAAGCCTGGTCAGCTTTGATTGGTCAGCCTGAGACAGAACCCCTCAACAATCAGCTCAACTCTGTTGGTGTTTTTGGCTCCCAGTTAGCTGCACTTCTACCATGAATATCAACACAAAAGCCAGGTGTGAATCCAAAACTTCACCACATATCCACATGGATGCCATCGAGGATCCTGGAGCAAAACGAGCTTGTATAACAACAAAGCTAAATCTAGCTGAGTGCTAGCACTGCAGTGTAAACACAAAACGCAGCATTATAGAAGAGTTACTGGCATATAACGTACTGCACAAGACAGAGGCAGTGCTGTGTTACAGATAGGGGTACTAATGAGGCCTTTCACGGCAGTTCAGGAGCAGTGTTTTCTGAAGAAGAGAATAAAGCACTTTGGCACAGAGTTTGAGCTTGTAACCCTGCAAATGTTTAACATGCACAAAAAAACTACAAAAATCTAAAAATCTACAACGCTAAAGGAAAGGGAAAAATCCATAAAGCATAACCTTCGAAGGTGTAGTAATTAACAATATATTTGGATCATCTTAACTCATGAAACAATGCCCTATGGGTGTCCTCATTTAATTTTTACCAACACTCTTCCTCCATACAAATATTTCCCGCAATAAATCAGATGGGGAGGAAGGAACTTAGTTGCCTCACTAAGCGTGTGCTGACTAGAAAAGATAAAGTGCCTAAAAATGAGAACATTTGGGACCATTTGCATTAAAGCACAAAAAGTAAAGATGTACTATACAGTCACAGTTTGAATACTCCTCCTATGATCTCTCTTTGAATAGACTATTGTTTTGTGCAATAAAATTTACATTATCACAGCCTTTGGTTCACGTTGAGGTTTATAAAAAATAATTTGACAACAGAATGATGAAGTTAGTTAGTTTCATTTATTATCATTTTTGAAATTCTCCTTGTGTCTGCAGCAGCAGTCAGACAAATACAAGCACAACAACAGATAAGACATTAAAATCAAGGACAGACTAAGTATAACAAAATGCAAGTGACACCCACCTCATAACACAAGCATTTGTTTAACAGAGCTCTACTGGAATTAATAAAGGATCTCTGGGCAGGGGAAGTAGACAAAGCACCTCCGTCCTGATAAAAACAACTCTTATTCACACTAGAGAGGGTGTGATACATCACTGAGGATTGTCTGTCCTTTTCCTGCCACTCGGGTCTCACATAGCAGCGTCATACTGTGTTGTTGTTGATCCGCAATCTACTGTTTGTGTGTGTGCGTGCGTGTTTGCATGTGAGTATGTGCGATGGAAAAGAGAGACAAAGAAAAAGGTGAGAAGTATCTGTTTATGTTCGTGCATTCATGCATGTGTATACAGTAGATTGTGTTTGTGTGTGCTTGCATGTGAATTTGATTATGTACGTCTTTGCGCCTCCTGCAAGTAAATCAACAATAGCATTATAACTCAGGGGAGCCTATTAAAGAGTAGGTCTCTCCAGTGTGTGTGTGTGTGTGTGTGTGTGTGTGTGTGTGTGTGTGTGTGTGTGTGTGTGTGTGTGTGTGTGTGTG
>JBBPCS010005428.1:0-10519 GCA_037974645.1 Hollardia meadi
ATTATACATAACGTGTGACTTAAAATGTCGTAATGAAAAACAATTTACTTAAGCTTTTAACTGTAGTGTTTGTTGTAATTATGGCTTTTATTCATTAATTAGGTCTCCATTTATTTCCAAAATTGTAAACAAAATTACGTCATTAAGACATTTTTCATGCAGTTAAACTAATTGTTATATTACTGCTACTATCCACATGCGGTAAAGTTTTTGGTATGAAAGTATTCTGTACATATTTTGCATTTGCAACGAACCAAAACCGCTTAACAAATCAGTTGAAAATTAAGTTAGCCATGATGATTTTAATTGTGGACAGACATTGACTTCCCTGAACCAATATGGCAGCAATTCCTTAGGAATTGTGGGAAATGATGTTGGATGTACAGACTCTACGCATTCGACTGACACATTTTTTGACAGCATAGATTCAACTCACACAAACAAGCGGCTCTGTCTCACACACATATTGCAAAGCTGTATTGCATGAGTGCTATTGTGGTAATTTCATTCATCACACACTGTTTTTTTCATAGCCCATGAGACATATATGTCACACTGTACAGCCTTGTTATGTATGAATTGGCTCGGGTGAAATGTTGTATGTCACATGGAAGTGCAAAGCAGTGTTTTAACACCCGTCTCACTGGTTGTCACTGTTAGGCCACTGGGCAATGTAAAAGCAACATGGACAAAGCATGTAAAACCTTTTAAAGCACTCAATATGAACTTGGACTGAACTTAGCCAGAGGAAATTCAGAGAAAAAAAAGAGTACTGATGAAATGTGCTTTCTTAAAAGTGGGGAAAAGGCTCATTATTACAGTTGATTATTTATTAATGTGACACTTTCGATCATGTCAGCTGAAATCCGCACTGCACATGAGCGGCTGTGTTTATGAAGTCGTATGCGACCACATGAAATCATGGCTTTAATCTGTTGAAATATGTCGATACAGTATTTGATTTTTTTTTTAAAAAGAAAAAAAGAGACAAGACGTTACCCCTCATCACGTTAGTCCTCCCCCAGGTAACAGATAATGGATGAGCCATTTCTAAGTGGTTAATTTGAAATGATGAAGGAGAATTTTTACAGTTCACGTGATAGGAATATCTCAAAATTGGATAAGCAGACAAGTAGATTTCTAAATCCCTTGCTGACAAAGTGTGAAGTGACTAGTAAGTACACTTACTGCTTTCTGCCATGCTTTGATCAGTCAGTCTTTCAGCAGCCGTGACAAGCTCACCGTTGACTGTTGAATCTTTTGAATTTTACTTCCTTCACTTTTCCTTTTCTATTCTCCCCAGCTTATTCTGATCACGTTTACCAGTACAGTACGGCTAAAACAATACAGATCCTTGACTCTGTATTCACAGCTTTAGCAGTAAATGTCGCACACACGCACCGAAACATAGACATGGGTTACTACCACAATCTACTACATACAAGCACATCTAAATACCATCTTGGACACATTAGTCAGTGTATTTTTAGCGTATTGATCCACACAGCTCTGCAGCCGAAGGCTCAGTTAGAGAGTATTACTGTGGTACAAACAAGAATGACATAAAACCAATTCCTAGTTTCCATACTGAATATCGTTGCTCTGTGACCTCTACATGCATCCATATAACAGGTGATAACCTTACAGGAAAGCAATAGATTCCCTTGCTCGGGGCTGCAGTTCTCATGCTTTCCATGGTGTACATTTCAAGCATTGTGCCGACATCCTGTGTGGATTTGTTTCTCTGTGTTTGTACCGTGGGCTGTAAAGGCAACATAGGCTTCTACCTCTTTGACTTATTAGAGCAGATTCATCCAGATTTCCCGTAAGAAGTGAGCTGCACATGAAAGACATAGGGGCACTGATTGAACAAGAGAGAAGAAAACAGTGAAAGCAGTGGTTCTTGCTCCAAGTGACTTTGGAACAAGTTGATTTTAGACAGACCGAGGCAACCGCAGGCAATTAACTCGTGTCTTGTAAGCTGTGTGATGAACACGTCTTTATCCCTGTGTAATTAGTGCTGTTTGTTGAGCTACAGAGTTGTCCCACTGATTAACTCTCTCATCTTTCTCACTGTTTCTTGCCCCCTCTGTTTCATTTTGCCTTCGGGGAGACATCCCCTTACTTTTTGCCAACGCAAAAATATAATAAAGGCCAGCCTTGTAAGCAGGTCTTACTCTCTGACAGTCTCACAGAAGTTTAAAAAAAAAAGTACAGAGTGATAGGGACTTTGGAGTAAGAACAAAGGAATTGAGCTTGAATCTAACTTGTAGATAAAAAGTTCTTAGGGCTTCCTGTTGACACTGATTGTGAATTAAACAGTGATTGGGTAGAAAACATTTCAGTGGTAAGCTTTTTGATATCAGGCCACATGCTGTGGGTTTTGTTAGAAAATGGCAGAAGGAAAACAATGTGTTGTGTGGGGCTGTGAGTCTGTGTCCATCACTGTCTCAGAACGGAGCAGCAGAGAACATCCACCCTCGCAGTGATGCCTCACTGTCACTGTCTCAGATGAAGTTTACAGCTGAGCTGAGCTAGAAACTTCACCTTAACTAACTCCATGCCAGCAGGTTCTTTACAAAAAAACAAAAAAACAAAAATCAATAACTTTCTCATTGTGTTTTTGCAGGTGGTAGTCACACTTGGCAGTGCGGAACATTATGAATAAATTGCCCCATTTTATTTTTATTATGTGGCAAAGGCAATTACATGATAATTAACAAAAGAAAGGTCATTTTGGACTCAGTGCAGGTTCCAGGGTGTGTGTGTGTGTGTGTTGCCAAAAAAGCGCTGGATCAGCTCAGTTGCAGTCAGGGAAGCGAGTCTTCTGCTCACACAGTTATCCAGCTTTAACATGTACCTGAGTTTGCAAAAAAATGCTTTAAATACACGTAAGCAGGGTCACAAAAATGTAACGCATGATAACTTGTGGTATCTGTCTCAGCAAGCTGGTTTTTCATGTCGTTTGCACTTATATTGAGATTGTTTAACAGAGAGAAGACTACCATTTGGGAGACATATGTAGGCAATTTAGTATTAGGTCAAGGTTTTTCCAAGATCAAACGTGATCAATGGCATTTGCTTCTTTGGTTTGTTGCGGAGGTTTGCTTTTTCATTGAAATAGAGCTTTGTCTGTGTTTGCTTCACCTCTTGGTGGCCCTTGTTTGCATTTCTATGATCTTCAGTCCAAACTGGTGTAATAATTGTGTCGCAGGTGCACCACCATTAAGATGTGATTATCAAAACTCTGCTACTGGGAATCATTGCAGTCATGCATTCCAAGGACACTGCACAAACAATCTCATTCTCGTTATTATACGAGTTCAAATTGGCGCTAATTGGATAATTACCTGAGATTAGATCAAGATGTGTTCATTGTTGTGTCACACAGCCTGTGGTATTCAAGACAGATTAATACAATGGGAGTATGTACAGCTATCGAGAAAGATTCAGTTTTGTGACCGCTCACTCACAACAGAAGTTGTTCTTGGAAACTGGGAAAGGGCAAGCACTTTCAGAAAAATACTTGGCAGGTGATTGGATGAATTATCTCTCTATTACAGACTAACTTCTTCTACCTTCTTTTGCTGGAGCCAGTTGGGTGAAGAGCGAAAACAACTGGTCCATTCAGAAAAGCCTTCAGTGCTGTTCTTCAGTGCAGCCTCGGTAACCTCTTCAGGAGCTACCGTCTTGTTTTCGCTTCTCTTACTGTCCTCACTTCTACACCGCGCTCTACGTTGCCAGTAGTTCTTCACAGAAGAGTGATTGGTCCGAACCACTGTGGTTTGGCCACAGTTGCATGACTTAAAGACTGGCAAAATGGATTCTTACGTGATCTTGCAACTCCAGCTGCCTCACAAACTCACTGCCTGTCAGAGTTCACTCTGAAAATCTGAAAAAAAAAAGTGGTTGCTAGTATTTACTCACTCCTCTCATGAGGTGGCAAAGTGATGCAGATGCTCCTTCATTCGTTTTAGTACCCACAAGAAAATTAAAGTGCTTGTGGCCCATAATCCAATTTAGTCTCCCCCGCCCTTACGTAGCGAGTTTGCTGTGATTGCTTTAGGGAGCAGTGGCAGGGCAATATTAAAAAATCTACCCATATTATTGTGATTGTGTACGCTTCAACTAAAACCTCCTTACTCTGGGATCTGAGTATGGTGTCTTAAGTGCTCTCCTGGCAGCTTTGTAAGCTGTAGCTTTGTAGCTTATAAGATAGAGGTTGAGGAGACAATTCAATTAAGTTCAGAATATGCCACAACATGCTGTATCTTCTTATAACAATAAAAGCAGGACAATGAAGTGATGTAGTCGCAGTGTGGGCGACGGTATTGAACTAGTTTTGAGCTGTGCCTTTTATCTGTCAGTAACTGGCCTGTGTCTTTTGCAGATGAACTTTTTTCTAAACAGTACCATTCCTGTGCTGGTATTGTCAAGTAAATCAGCTGTATTTAATTCACTACAATCACTATTGATCTTCTGATGTGTCTAGCGAATTAAAATCAATAAATACAGTTTAAAGTTTGTTTAGTGCCTTGAATGTAGAGTTGCAGCGGTTTTAGAATTTCACAGTGCACCAACCACCTCAGAAAATATCACAGTATACGGTCGCACACAACTATTGTTATTTGTTTCAATTATGTTATCCAAATTTCGCTTGTTTGCAATTCCTTCCACCCAATACTTTTTTTCTGATTTATAGACCCACACCCGCATGGATATGGACATGGACATTTCACTCCGCCTCTTCCTGTCGTCTATATTTTCTTTTAAATTTTGTCAAGCAACGTGAGCTTTCGAAGTGATGTTTCTATTGTATATTGTATTAATGAACAGCATATGTTTTCTTTAAAGATTTAGGTTCAGATGCAGTAACGCACTGCAGCAAATATTGTGGGACATTTGAGCAGCAAAACTAAAAGCTGTAGTTTTGAACTTGACAGGATAAGAGGAAACTCTTCAGAGGAAACAAACTTTTAACTTCTGAAGTAATAATTATTAAGAATAATAACAATAAAATAATGATCTTTTTAGACAGCTCTGCTGGAGCTCAGGATTTACCAGGAGGACAGCTGCTTTGGTCCAAACAATTTCACCGTATGAACCTGGACCTTTTTGGATGTGTAGAAGAACACAGAACATGAAATAACATTAGATCCTGACCTATCCTGTCGGCAAGTCAGGAGATTTAAATAATGAAGTTAGCTGCTGTGCCTTGTGCATAAATGCTCCCAGCCCTTACCGTGTTTGCTGCAGGGGATTGGTGCGGGTAGGGCCTACTTAATAAACCCCAAAGTGCACAAGCCGTGACTAAAACGTTTTGCTGAACCTGTCCACACACATACTTCTCCAAACTGGGGTCATGCCAATCGCCATCTTCGAAGTCTTCTAAGTACCTCATACATCCCCACTTCCACAAACCAGAACCATCCTTTAAAATACCCAGTTAAGTCTTGAATTTTAAATTCATGCAATAATTTTCTTTGAGATAAAATATTTAATGTGTTGTGTATTCCTAAAACCTATACATGTGTTCACGGAAGATCTGATTCAGGTTTATTCAACCAGATCACACATTTACAATGAATAATCTGTTCCCACACAAAGTAGCAACTAATGAATCATCTCTTTAAATTATATGCTAAATTGTCATCTGCACTGTGTTGTTGTCAGTCTGTTGTTCCACAGTAGTTACAGCTGTATCAGTTATGCTAATTCTTACTTTGATTTTTATCGTAAAAAAGAAAAACAAGAACGCTCCTCCTAAGTTACTCCTAATAAAAATGTAAAATGAAAAAATAGAAAAACGTAATGATCAGCCAGAGTTGGTGTGAAGAGTTTGCTTTTAATTGTGTCAGAGGCAGACATGTGAAACACTGCATGGCAATACTGATGTTTTACCCACTGATTGTTCATGCGTAGCACAGAGTTGAACAATAAACCGTGTTTTCTGAAAACATGATGAATAAGAAATGTTATTTTAATTTCACATGCACCATACAGTCACACTCAGTATGCAAACATTTGACCTATCAGATGGAGCCCTGGGTACGGGGTGAATGCATGTAATGCATGTTTGGTCAATCTGATGAAGCCCCAGCAAGCCGTCAGCTACCCTCTGATTGATCGCCGTCAATTTTTGGGGGTGACTACAAGGTTAGCTAGGAAGGAGAGAAGAGCTAATATGTGAAGTGCTCCTTGTTTATTTATCGTAAGTCATATCGTCATGGTAATATTGAATATTGTTGTCACACATTGCAGATTCTCCTCATATTGTGCAGGTTTAGTAGGTTTGGTTGTTAAATTTTTAATATTGGAGGAGTTAGTAGATCAATTGTCATAGTAATTAACTGTTGAAATATCTATCTTAGAGTTTTGAATTTGATGACAGTATTTTGAGGCATTCGATTAACTCTTAGCTCTTAAACAGTAGTCACAATCTTCTCTGTCACAGCATTGTTCCATCAGTGTTATGGGGGCAGTGGAGGGAAACATTACTCATTTTAAATTACAGCACATTCTCTCGTGGTGAATATTTTATTTCATTCTGTTTGTAGCAGGTAAACAGCGCTGTAGCTGCAGTGGAACATATTACATTTCTTGTAATTTGGTTGGGGCGTGAGTTGAAAATACGTTGCCAGTTGAATATTAAGGCAGTCCGCTCACAAAAGAAATAATGTAATGTTTCATTTTTTATTCATGGATCAACTTACATTATTCCCATCATCAAGGGACAAAATCTTGTTCATGAGCACCGACAAAGCTTGACCTTGCGGAATTTTAAAAAAATCCATTAAGATTTACCCCCAATTATGGTTTGAAATAGTGCCCATATCCGTGAGAAATAACTCAGTTGTCAGCGTCCACAAAGTCATTCACAGATTTATTGTCAGTGGAGAAGGGTACGCCTTTGTCTCTCTCTCTCTCTGTCTCTCATGATTTTTAATTCGAATTCCGGTTTCTCCAGCTCTGGGACAGATTTATTCATATTTGCAAATGTAAATTGAGCTGAAATATTAATACAATAACACAATACGCGGACCCTGTTGTAAGACGGCCGCTGCTCGCTCGCATTTACTCCTTCACAGTGTGATTCGCGTTGATAAATTCTGTGTGTCCAAACAAATTATTCTCATAAGTGTCTGTCAGTAGTGCTTAATTTCAGCGGCTCCATAATTTGGATGCTTGTACCACTGATGGCCCAGTGCTCAGCAGGGGTCATCAGTGGGCTGTTGTTGTGTTTTTTTGTGCGAGCAGGGCCACACAAGTTAATTGAGGTTAATCTGTGTCTGTCAATGTGAGCAGGTTGTCTGTGGTTGTCAAGCACAGTCATGTCATAAACAACCTCCCCAGTGTTTCTCCTCCTGTGGGTATGACCATTGTAGTTGACTTTCAGTTTGATGTGTGTTGATACAGGCATATATTTTATGTGAATGCTTCTTTACATGATACACCTGATTAAGTTTCCCACAAAAAATTGCAGCAGATGCTTTTTTTTTTTTTGAAGTGTTTTGCTTTTTTTTCCTGCTAAAAAGTCTATATACTCTTTATCGGAGTGTGCAGGATCTCCAACTTGAATTACAGCTTTATTAACATTGTTATGCTCACTACATCAAAACACTGCACAGATCCTAGTTATTTGGCAGAATGATTGAATCATGATTGCGCGAAAATAAATACTTCCATCCTTCCCAAATGATGAGCCATTTTCTCCCACTCAGTGACACTCGTGGTGGCTTGCAATCCACAGCTATATGCTGCTAGTCTCAGACAATGTGTGGATATTATACTGTCAAAAGTTTGCCAACTGCAGGTCAGGTAGCGCTGGCATGCACACATGCAGTATATCTTTCATTCAGTTTTAGGGTAAATATCCTCTTTTGCTTCTTTTTTTATTAATTTTTTTACATGTTAATTGCTATTGCACAGCCAAAAAGGCTGGTCACATCCAAATCTGAATGAAGTGTGTTTTACGATGATGTGCAAAGTAAAATTATTGTTTTTGTAAATGGAGTCTGGTGGCTTTTATGAGAATATAATATAATAAATGTTTCTGGTTAGGGGTTAGGTGTCCCCAGTGCACCCATTGGTTTTGGTCTGAGATATTAGTGCTCTAATGCAACCATAAGTGACGTTTGAATCAGGTAGACTGTCAAGAATCACAATCAAGCTTCTTTTTTTTTTTTATTTCTACTCTGGTGTTTGCTATTTTATATTTGAGTAATTGTAAGTAAGCCATTTAAGTGAGCCAATTCAAAAATACCTTATGATTTACACAAGAGAAGTTATAAAAAATGTGCATGAGGTTTTAAGATAATGTTTGTCACAGTATTACAAAACAAAACATAGACATGTATTCATAAAATTTGTTGGTTTTATGCCAATATCAAGAGATTAGACAAGGGTGCTTTATTTGGGCATTCATGGGTATTTATAAATGTGCTTCCAGATGCCCACGTTTCTAAGTCCAGAACTTTCGTTCCCAGGTATGAGATCCGGGACCCACACCTGGTGGAGGAAAATGTCCTGCAGATCCTAAAGGAGAGGGCCGACTTTGACAACTATAAGCCCCGCCCCTTCAACATGCGCGAATTCTACGACCGAACGGGCCACGACATCAAGGACATGCTGCTCTCCTGCTACTACCGAGGCATGGAGTGCAGCGCTGAAGACTTCAAAGTGGTGAGTCAGGCGTGCCAATGGTTAAATGTCCTCTGCAGGGCCAGCTGAGGCCTGCCAAGACGAGAGTGAGCATGTTTGTGAAACAAGGTCAGCGCTGATATAAGTTGTTATAACATGTACAGTACATCATATGACCTCTGTTGAGCAATTATTGCTTAGGTTTGCTTTTGGGAAATTACATGGCAAGTTATATGAGGTAGTGAATTCTATAAACTGATTTTTATCCTTAATTCAGTCTGCAGTGAAGAATGGGACTGAGAACCAATGTGTACACTGTGACTGACTCACACTTTATGTATATCGTGATACACACAATATACAAATCTGCTACAAGGTCCTGCACGCTGCTTTTAGTGTTATAGCTTACAGTTTCTGAAAGGTTGAACAATGCTCTCACAAAAGGTTGAAACTTGGTCTTTAGCTGAACACTAGATCTGTGCCATAACACAAGCAATCTGTTGCTCTGGGAGATTTTGTTGGAGTGTTTGTTTTCTCATCTAGCAGATGGTTACAGACATCCAGTTATTACCTGGAACCCGTGTGACCTTTATAACAGTATGTGCTACATGGATTCATGAGATACACTCACAGTAAACAAAAAAACATCACCTGTCAGAAGCACGTGGGCTTTACCTTGTCTTGATAGTGTAGCTGTGATTGCCATCAGTTAGTGTGTGTCTGTCTAATAACAGCCGCAACGCATGTTTATATTTATGGAGACACTGATTGCACTATTAATGTTATTCTGTAGGTAAAACACACGCAGAAAAACAACCGGTTGGTAATTGAATGTGTATTTTGCCGAAATTCTGTATCTTTAATTTGCTGGTTGTTTGTTTCTTCACCGCCTAACTTTGTCTGTCTGCGGTTTGGTGCTGGCAGGTCGTATACAGTGTGTTTATCAGAGCGTGTTTATCAGAGCTTGTTTGCAGACAATGACTGTTAACTGCTGCTGGAAATAGGGTTGATGAGTGCGGAGACTCTTAACGATACAGTAACTGTTTGGGCCGTAATACATTACATTGAAACACAGAGTGACCCTTTCAAGTTACAAGTATGTTTTGATTGAGATGAATCATTTCTTAGATGATCATTTCCCTAATGATTCACGCTGTGTAAGGGGCCACCTTGTTGTTGAATTTTTGAATTTGGAAATTATTATTAATTTCAATGAATACAGAAAATAAGACACAACAACACAAATCCAACTCAGAAAGATTTCTTTGAATTAATGCATTAGGAGTCGACAAAAGAAATTAAAAAGTCTTACAATAAAAGAGATAGCACCTTTTTTTTTTCATTTGAACATAAACGAGGCTCAAAAAGAAAAGTGGGCTCAAAACAAAGAGTCACATGTTGCAACCAGTGGCGGCCTGCTGTGTGAGAGGGAGCTAATCCAGAGGGGAGCATTTATGCAGCAGATGCTCATGCCGAAGCAGGTGGCGAGTGATGATGGCACTGTATTGATAAGGTTAAAGTCTCTTGAGAATCATGTGATATAGAGCCCGATCGATATATCGGTTGGCCGATAAAATCAGCCGATATGAGCCTTTCACAGACGTATCGGTATCGGCGTTTATGTTTGCCGATATGAAAACTTTTATTTCACTGAATAAACAATGCAGAAAAACGCTCCGACGGCATTGTTTACAATGCTCTCAGCACTCCCTGGGAAGCACACGGGGCATTGGTTGCGTCACAGCAAACGGTGTTGCGGATTCTCAGCAGTGTCTCCACGGTAAGTAACTAGCGTGTGAAACGTATACTGTAAAGTTAATAATAAACAATGACAGCATCATTTCCCTCCTTTCAATATAACGTTAACCCTCTCCCTGAC
>JBBPCS010005429.1:0-10519 GCA_037974645.1 Hollardia meadi
ATTAGATCCTATTAATTAATATAATTAATAATTATTTTTGATAATTATTAATTATTTCTGATAGCCAAATTTAATCTCTTAGTTGTCACCTTGTGTCCCAACAACAAGGTACCCTTTGGCATCGGCGGATGAAGAGCTAAGCCTTCCCTGACGCACAGCTGGCCCTCTGGCATCCATGGCCGATGCACAAAGGCTTGTGCCCCGCGTGTCCTTCCCTAACACACAAGGTCTACATTACTTTCATTAAATTTAGGCACAAAAAACATGTGGTGACTGATGACGCTTGGTTTCACACTGGACGCAAACCCGGTCTCCTGGGTGAAAGTCGTGTGTGTGAATGAATTTGACATATACAACTAGGTTATTGATTTTTATCTCTCACTTTTTTGTCATTAATACACATTATTTTGCTATTATTTTGGATGTCTGTCCAATGCGACATTATTGTAGATTAATTACATTGCTTAACTAACTTGTAATTAAGTGTTTGCCACAGACATTTACTGGCCTCGTCCCATTTACCATTTTCATCCTCTCTGTGGATGGCCTGAAGCCACAGGCCTTTTCTTTTACTGTCCTTCGCTCTTTGGGGAAGTTAAGAAATTCATAAACTGGGTTTTTCATTTGATGTGCAAAATGCAAAGCAGCAGCCTTCAGGCACGGTGCCACTCGTTTTTTTAAATTTGGCGCCAGCACTTTTACAAAAACGGTTCCCCCCTCTCCCCGGGATCTGCACTGGTGGATATAACTTTACACAACACAAAAATGTCATTTTTGGGGATAGTGACATTTTTGCAGCTCATGGTACATTGGTGAATTGTTTTCTCTGGGTTTCAATTATTTAAGTCCAATAAAAACTTCCATATTCTGGCCCCTTCTTAAGGTTGTCAAAAGTATCAATACTTTTTCAACACCACTTATCCTATTTTGTGTGCTTAAGGACTTTTTTCTTGTTGCCATAGAAGTATTGAAAAAGGTATTAAGTATCATTTTTTACACTAGTATTGTATCAAAGTTTAAAACTTTCATGTCATTACATTACTCCCCCACTGGCAGGTAGGTGGAGGAAGGAAAGGAGGAAAAAAATTCCCCTGCATGCATAAGTGGTGTGGTCTTCTTAGTAAAATGCAGTTACGGTGATTTAGCTTTTCTGGGATGAGTGTCACTACACCTCCCTGCCTTTAGCAATCCATAATCTCCATGCAACCCTTCATCATCTGTTTATTATTCATCTGATCATCTGCTTATTATTAAACGGTCATTTCATCCAACCAGAGAGAGATTGATGGATAAATTTGGATTTTTAGAACTCAACATGTGCCTGCCATTATAATAAAATGTACAAATAAAATTAATGCTTTCTGATATTTTAACATACATACATAAATACCTTGAGCTCAGTGATGACATTTGGGGGATAATTGAGACCAGCCATGTTGGAGGTTCGTCTGTACATCCTGTCACAGAGATATAACACAGACACATACCACAACACAATGTCAAAACAAGCCAATATTCATTAAATTCTATACTGGCTAGTATGGAAAGAATTGGAACATATTTCTGTTCTGTTCTTTGAAAAAATGTTTCAAATATTGTTACACATTTGCCTGTAGACCACTGGCCTCAGTCCAACATTGCCCCTAGACTTACAGCTTTACCATGTTTAAAGTTGGGTCACAGAAAGCCGGTATCAATTCATCCTTTACCTTGTACCTTTACAGGTGTTTTGCTCTAATAGGCACCCCCTGTACAGGGGCGCTTTTCACAGCAGGAGTGCTTATTATGATAAACAACGGCCTTAGTTGACAAAGCAGCTCGGTGAGTTAAAAATGTTTTCCAGTTTTTGCGAGGACATTCCCATCACATTTCCATTATAATAAAGTTAATCCACTGGGTCTTGATGTCCTCAGTTTGTGGGAGTAGATGAAGACTCACTTTGCCATTGTTGGAATTAATTCATTGTGGGACACAAACTGAACTTTGTAAGAACACATGGCCTATGGCTCTGTGAACAATAGAGAGCCATTAAACCGGCTCCCCCAACCCTCGAGTTTTTTGGTGCAGAGTCCGTAGTCAGATTATTAATAGGTGGCTTGGCCGCACTTCTAAGTTGAGGTTAGTTAGCCTCACAGAGACTCAGGGTCTCTACACACATACACCTGTATATACTGTACCTGTATATACATTTTATATTAGATAATGTGTGTTTTCTATTTTGTGATTGGTTGAATAAATAGGCTACTTTTGGACATACATGCTGTCTGTTTAATATTGCACAAAAGTGAATGCTGCCAACTTCTACAGTGCCAAGAACTCCAAATCATTTTATAGCTGTTGACATGGTAATCTTGGTTGTAATTATTAGTTTATTATTAATCATAATTCCAAATTTACAGTTTAGTAGACTAAATGAGACCGATTAACTGTATTGGCTATCTTTTCCCTTCTTAAGGGCGGTGCCCCAAGGTGATCTAATGTAAATTAGATCCTATTCCTTAATATAATGAATAATTATTTCCAATAATTACTATTTTTGAACGCCAAATTTAATCTATTAGTTGTTGCCTTGTGCCCCAACACCGTGGACTTTAAGCTTTGTAATTTTGCATACATTTTACATGAGAATAAAGCTATATGGCACACTAAAGGAAAACCCCAAAACATAATATATCCTCTTTAAACACTGATGAATTAATAAACCTTTTCCACATGTCTTGTCTGTCTATCCTAGACTCAATTTTATCTTTTAAGTCTAGAGCTAGGAAGACTAATGCAGACCCCTGGCTGAACAAACTCACATGCTCTAATTGAAGGGACTGCTGGGAAACAGAGAACAAGTGGAAAAAAGACAGACTGCATGTCTCCGATTAATCCTTTGTTAAATACACAACAGCAAAATACCTCTCAGATATCATCACCAAGAGCAGTCATAACTTCAGGACCCTGTTGAGCACCATAAACTACATAGTTAGCCCCTGTGTTTGCTCCACTACAAATTCTTCCCTAATCAGCTGTGAGAAGACAAAAATTTCCTTCTAAACAAAATTTACAGCATTAGGTCAAGTATTTCACACCCTGACTAAGGTTTCCCCACTGGCTATGAGGATCCTCCGGCTTTCAATATTTACGGCCAGTCTCTTTACCCAAGCTTGGATGCATAATTGCATGCCTGGCATCCACTGGCTCAGCTTGATATAATTTGAAAAAAGCTTCTAAAACATAATTTGAAGCAGTTGGTCCAAGCATACTGATGATTTTTAATAGTTCCCTTGCCACAGGTATTGTGCCATCTTGTTTTAAGCATGCTACAATTCAGCCACTCCTTAAGAATCCTGATCTTGACCCAGCTGTTTCCAAATAATTTTAGGCTGAGTTCTCAAAAAAGTTGCTTTTAATCAGATGTCCCTTTTAAAACAAAATAATATTTTGAGAAATTCCAGTCAGGAGTCCATGGACACCACAGCACAGAGACAGCTCTTAAGAGTGATAAATGACCCCCTCCGCGCAGTGGAGGCCAGAAAATGCTCTATTTTATTTCTTCTAGATCTCAGCGCAGGTTTTGACACTCCTGGATCACTTGACACACTGTATCAGTATTCCTGGGTTCGCACGTGATTGGTTGTATTATTACATTTCAAACAGATATTTCACTGTGCCTTTGGTAGCTCATCCTCCATATATATTTCATGTGGGGTTCCGCAGGGTCAGTTTTAGGTCCACTTCTATTTTGTCTTTATATGCTTCAGTTGGGAAGAATCACCCAAACTCATAACATTTCTTTTCACTATGACGCAGATGATAGCTCCTCCTCAATTTCCAAAATCGGGCTAATCCCAGTTCCAGCAGGCAAGTAACTTCTGTTGTCAAAACTAGCTTTTCCCCATCTCAGAACCATATTCAAAATTGCCCAGTTATTAAAAGGGTCCAATAAACAAGACCACGCCACCCCTATTTTTGCCTCCTTACACCGGCATCCTGTTCATTTTGGTATAAACTTCAAAATGATTCTAATTGTCTACAAATCAACTCCCAATGCTGTCACCCCTACATATATCTCAGAAGTTCTTACTCCGTACAGTACCACCAGACCCCTCAGATCCTCAGTCAAAGTGCTTCATTTAAGTCCATCTGACAGTCAATATGGGAAAAAGCCAACTTTTAGATTTGGTTAATAAGTATGCAGAGTAGCTAAGCAAAAAAAGTTAATAGGAAAAGATGAAAAAAATATTTAGTAAGCTGCCAGCATTAACAATAATGATAGTGAACAAAATCGTTTGCTTGTAATCAATATACCATCAACCCAACCATGTAAGCTACCCCGTGAGCTCAATTTTGCATTTCGATTAAATGAAAAATATAAACAGTGTAACAACAAACCAGGATTTGAAATTTTTGCCATCATGTATTGGGTTGTATTGTAATCAAGAGCTCAAGAATGCTCAGAGTAGCAGGAAGCTTAGAGAATAGGCCTAAGAACAGCAGCAAAAAAAAAGAGACGGAGGGTGGAGGGCATGTAACAAGTAACAAAGGCAGACGCATTCTTCAGGGACTTGAACACATGCCTGAATCCATTGAAGGAGAAACAGATTGATACGGATTGAACTTGATACCAAGCAACATGAAGTTGCTTCTTCACTGTGTTAATTTCAGCCTTATTCCACAATAGATCCGCACTGATATCGGGAAAGAAACTGACCTTGTTTCCTCTGTGGGTAAGCTGGCCCGCTGCTCATAAGACAGCTTTAAAACCAAATCCTTTGTCTTGCAATAATGCAAGCAAGCTATCATAGCTTGTGGAGGGGCATTTGGCAGTGGTGGTGGGACACCAGACACAAGAAGAGCCCCCCTCTTTGCTTTTTGAAGTGCTATATAAATGAATGAACTTGAAACTCGAAACGGTCTGTGGTTAGGCTCAGGGAACAAGGTTTAAATAATGGGAAAAAATCATGATTTTGGTTAAATTATACTCCAAAAGTTTTCTAATTTAATGCTGTGCTGAGTGTAGTAAATTATATACAGTAGCAATTTTCAATTCTACCAACTCCTCAAAGCGCTTTACAACACTTGTCACATTCACCCATATTCATACACTGGTGGCAGAGACTACCATCTAAGGTGCCACCTGCTCATTAGTAGTGGCAACCATTCACACATACACTCACACACCCATGGCTATGCCTTCGGGGGCAATTTGGGGTTAAGTGTCTTGGCCAAGAACACTGATCAGTGGATTAGCCACAGCCACCCCAAGGGAAGGAGAGGGGAAAAAATTAGAAATTTGTGCTCATGTTGGGGCATGTACTGGGTTGGGAGGTCTGGTTGAATGGATGGGTTACAAAAGGGTCCAACTTTGACACAGTAAATATACTGTAAGTAAAGGTAGCTTGTGTGAGCCCCTATGCAAAGAAAGTAACCTATTGCTGTAAAATACATGAAAAGCAGCATAAATTGTAACCTCACTACAAGCAGCAAATGATACCATATCAGTTCATATACAAGGTAACTCATGTTTGTCATGGTTGATATTACCTTTCCAAGTACATGTCATGATGAAACTGCCACCGCATTTTCTATATGTTATTCTATATATTATGAAGAATGATCTGTGTAAGCTAAGTAAATAATAGTAAATAAATAGTATATAATAGTAAATAGTTACTTTTTCATATGCAGTGATTGCTGGAAAATGCTCTTTTCGATATGTCTAGTATCTATTCCATCATGTGACAGTTATGTTTGCATTTGATCAGCAAAAAAAAAAAAGCAGCACAGTGCAGAATATGCATTTGAGAGACAAAAGCAGATTTCAAAAGAGAAAGGAGAAAAAGTAGTTAGAGGATAAGTTTGAAAAGCTTTTAAAAAACTAATCACCTACTGTTGAACAAGGAAACACCAGTGAACACTCCTGCTATACCTGGTCCAGTACCATTAACAGCCAAAGCAAGGACTAGCAGTATGTTATTGCCATCAGACCTCTTTGCAGTACTGGGCTGACCAACTTGTAAAGATGGTCATTGTGGATCACCATTCAGTCATGTACATTTAGTGTTGCTATTGCCCTGCTATTGTTCATGAAGTTTCGTGTCACTGTTGCAGCAAAAGAGAGATCCATTTTAAAGTTCAAAGAAATTACAAACTACACCATGGTAGAGGAGAAACTGAATGGACTAGCAATTCTACCAATTTGGGAACACCGAAGACAGGGAGTATGTTTTCAAGGACATTTTAAGGATTCTGAACAGCGAACTGCTTGTTGGATGTCACTTCAGAAAATTAGGTCAGTAAACTATAAGTCTGTTTTGGTAGAGGGTGTGTGTTCTGATTACCTGCTGTGGCCATTTCTGTTGACTTTAGTCGCTGCCAGCACAGCATGTATTTTTCAAAATGTGAAATATGCTATTTTTGATGGTTATGCACCAAAGCTAAGGAGAAATAATATTTTCATGTTTGCGTGGAGTTGTTAAAACCATTGTTATGGGGAGAAGGCATGGGGAAGTCTCCACCGCATGCATAGTTTTGTTGATTGCTACCAGCCATTAACCTGAGAAAGATTAAGGATTTAAAAAATTGGTTTTCTGTAGGCATTTCATTGTGGGTGGCCAACTGAATTTGATCTTGAAACACTGGATGTGTCATATTTGTAAACTGTGTCCAACTGTATTCAAATGTTATACTAATCTGTCAAAATCATGGTCTACTGAACGATTATGTAATGAGTTAACGTGAAAACTAGATTGATTTACAATAAGTCATGATGGACCAACAATCCCACAGCACTGTTACATCAAGTTAAACTGATTCACACAAAACCTAACAAAGCCGAACTAAAGTAAACCAAACAAACCAGACCTCTCCACAAAGATGCCAGCCTGCACTGCATGGACAATGCTGCGGAAGCGTGGCTTGTCTTCATTACGGCGCACTGTCAGGCCCCTCTGTCGGGTAAAAGTGGAAGCCAGCCAGTCACGAACCTCTGATGGCACTGAGTCTGACTGGATGTCACTCAGCTCATCCTCTGGATCCACCAGCCGCCTGCAGGGAGAAGCGCATTCACTAAATGCCAAAAATACAATGTACAATTTCTGCAGGCTGTTTTATGTATGAGCACACAATTTACCATCTGACTTAGCACTGTTGCACAGTTTATTTACTTGCACTGTTCATTTATCACAATGTTTTTCCAAAGTCTGTGGTTTGATGGTCTTGATGGATTATTTGATTTTTCTACTAAATTAGTTTAAAAATCAAACAACTTTTCTTTATGATTGTAGGAATTTCTCTGGTCTTATTAAAGTATGGCATTGTCAACAGTTTGGGAATGAATACAGCATTGACATGACGCTCATGATTTTGTCATTTATAATGGGAAGTAGATTACACAATACATTTTGCATTAAAGTGGTTAAAACCCAGATAAGTATGCGGTAATTCTTGATCTTGTACCTTAAAATTATCTTCAATTATCTTAAAATTGTGAATGAATTGCGGTGATTTTGTTTTTATAATTTGTGTGCCATAATAGTCTATTTGTCAGTCTATAGAGCTCTATTGTGAACCCGGAAATGTTGAGTATCCCAAAGTTTTATATTAGAAATGTATAAGTTTGCGTCATATATGTTGGGGCTTCCATGTATTCTGGTAGACAAAAAACTGTGCATCATCAGCATAGCAATGGTACCATACATTAACCAATGACCTGACCCAACACCAGCATATGAATGGAGAATAGTAATGGTCTAAAACCACACAGATAATTATCAAAAATACTGTTAGCACTTATGTTGTCAATCAGTTGCGAATCACTAACTTTCTCCCTACCTTAAATAAAGATAGTATTTTAGATATGCGTCGGTAGTTGCTGAGAGTGAGTGGGTCAAAATTTGTTTCTTGAGCATGGGTTGTACAATCGCATGTTTGAAATAAGAAGTGGCCAAGGAGCAGTTAATAATTGTTCAAATGCAAGGACTGACCAAGGGCAGCATGTCTTTTAAGTTTGGAGGAAATTTAATGAGAAACAGTGGATTTTAGGACTTGGAGGGAAATTGGCTGAAATTGAGTCAGCAATGCCCTGTTTGAGGGATGGACAGATAGGACAAGTCTATCTGAAAAAATAAGAGACCTAATATTGTCCACAATAGCATCAATAACCTTAAATAAGACTTTGGAGCTATGGGGACAACTTACATGTATATTGAAGTCACCAAGGATGAGTACTCTATCATATTTTGCTATAACAAAAGAGGAGCTCAGAAAATTCCTGAATATAACCATTTGGCTTAGGAAGTCTGTATAAGAGTATGCAAAGCAAAGGAGCTAGACCAGAAATTAAGAAACTTTAAACTTTGAATGAGTTAAAAGAACCAAAAGACAGGACAGAGCACTTCAAATAATTTCTATGGATGACAGCAATGCCACCACACCGATCACTTAATATAGTGCTGTAATCTCTATTATAGCCAGTCCTAGGATGGCAGGTAGAAAAGCTGGATCTGGACTTTCAGATAACAAGAATATTAGTCTTGAGACCAAGCAGCCACCCTGCGTAGTGAGTATTTACTTTAGGTAACCTAGCTTAAGTACTGACAATACTTTTACTTAAGTCAAATTTATTAACCTTACTATTTACTTTACTTGTAAAGAATCTGAATACTTCTTCCACTGCTCAAAAGTCTATGTAATGAATGGTCCAAGCAGCATTCAAGAGCAGATTTTTAAAATTCCCCAATCTTTGTGAAACAAATGTGAACTTTTGGTATGACATAATACATGTTTAAGTATATCAGTTTGATAAAAGCAGAACTGAGCTAAAAGCTCCTTGCCTGGCTTCCTCCATGTATAGAGATTCAAGGACTGAGGCAGCATACTCCAGGTTTTTCTTCAGGTCCACCACAGATGCCTCCCCTCTCTCCAGCTGTTTTACAAGACATCGCAGCCTGCAACACAACCACCCACACACCAACAATAGCATCACCTCTTCCTCTGGACAATGCCACATGCTGGATTATGGTGTATAATCAGAAGTCCAGGAAAGGAGGACAGAATTAACCTGTTACAAGCATTACATCTGTCCCTTACATTACCATAATGGCTTTGACCTTTGTTCTTTCATCCATAACTTAAAAGATTATACTGTATATGTCATTTTCAGACTCTCACTAGAGCTCCAGCATCAGACCAAAACAAATGGGCACATTGGTCACACCTCCGCCTTCCCTGCGTGGCCCTCCCACCTTCCCCCTCCCTCCGTGTTCTCACCAAAGTGTGTGGGTACAGTCGCACATATGTGAATGCAGGTGAATTCATCGCCTGCTGAAGCAATATACGGACAGTGAAGGATGGACAGGGAAATCAGTGTGCTGGCATTTAGTCCGTTTTAGGAGTCAACCGCACACAGGTCTTTGCTATTGGTTTGGCTAAGACTTCACAAGTTCACCAAAGTTGAACTCCATGCGAAGCCGGGCAGAGAGAATGTGACCAAATTGTACACCTAAGATAAACAACGAAAGCTGCAGTTTTGGGAACAATGTCAAGTGACAAGGTAAATATACTAGGATGCAAAAGGATGTACATCTTGGCTATTTTTCTGCTGGTTGGAATAAAGATTGTGACTGTATAGAGTAATTTTAGTGACATTTATAAGGTATTCAGCTGTGTCTTCGATCTGCAGAGTTACCAAAGACCATATAGCATAATAATTAGCTCGGTAGTCAACTTGCAAATCCTAGCTACGTAAAATATCATGCAAGAACATGCTTCAGGTAAAATTCATGGCTTCAATTGAAACATTTGGACATGGCTAACACACTAGTGTGACAACAGTATATTCCTTTTGACTGTATCTTACTGCCATCTATCTACATGACAGTATGTATTAACATAAAGGAAGCCATTTCTAATGTGAAAACATGTACAGGAAAGAGTGTAGTATGTTGTAGTTGTTCCAAATTTGAAAACCTACGTGAGTCATCGTTGTTTCTTTACACTCAGATTTCAATCAAATTCGGAGAGGGGTGAGGGGACGAGGCTGTCGGTACAGAGGAGTCTGAGCAGAGGAGGTGGAGGCGAACAGCACACTGATGCTGCACCTCCAGAGGATGTAACGAAAGCAGAGTGTATTAAGGCTCTCCGTAATGCCGGGAGAGAGGAGACAGCATTAATTAATCACAGCCTATACAGTATTTAACCTTTAAAGATTTTGAGTGACTAATCTTAGAATTCACTGTAATCTGTCTTTTACTATTAAACATATTGCTGAATATACTAATGTGTCCATAAGTCCAGGATGATATTTAAAATGCAGCCTTTAAATAATAGACTTTGAACAATATGAATGATAGATATTTTGTCGTCACAGCAATAGATAAGGACATTATAAGAAACTTTAGTAAATGTGCGACGGAAGTATATTGATTTTGAGCTAAGACCCATAGTTAGGCTTTTTATTATCCTTTAAAATGGAACCAACTGCTCCGGAAACTTCTAATTTAGGATGAATTAAAATAAACTTGGCAGTATG
>JBBPCS010005430.1:0-5000 GCA_037974645.1 Hollardia meadi
TAAAAGTACTAACACCACACAGTAAAAATACTGTTTCAAATAAAAGTACTAACACCACACAGTAAAAATACTGTTTCAAATAAAAGTACTAACACCACACAGTAAAGTTGGGTTTTCCATTTAAAACTCATCATAAACATCTTTACATGTGTTATAATTCAGTCTGTCTGTGTGCGTGCGTGTGTGTGTGTGTGTGTGTGTGTGTGTTTGTGTGTGTGTGTGTGTGTGTGACCTCTAGATGGCGCTGTTGTCCTGCTGTTGATGACCTGAACTCTCTGATACACCAAACTCTAAAATATAATGTTAATATCAATGAAATATGTTTTTTAAAATGACTCAGCAGAATTAAGTTTGTGGTGTTTGAGCTGATCAGATATTTTCATCCATCCATCAGTCAACATTTTACCAAGTTTATCCTTCAATATGTCCTTCTCTCCTTCCCTTAAACCCTTTGTGATTGGCTGTTTGTCTGAAGCGTCTGATTAGTCCTCGTGATCAGACTTTATGATGATATTTAAACAAACTTTCCTTCTCTGTCATTCCAATGATTCAAAGGTTCATTCGTGGAGTTAAATGTGTCGAAAAGATAACGCATGTAAACAACAATCACACACACACACACACACACACACACACACACCGTGTCTGCAGTCTCAGGAGAAATCACACGTTAGTCATGTGTCACTCCCTGCAGCTGTTGTCATTGGTCAGTGAGGGTCAGCTGATCTTGGCTATATAGACCAGACAGGCAACATGTCATCACCAGGGCCACACCCCCTTTTTGGTGGAACAAATCATGTGATTCCATCAGGAGAGAAACAGGAAGCAGCTCAAACGTGCTGACGGACTGTTTTAATGTCCAGGATCCTCCAGAGTCATTCACACAGAGAGTTTCAAGATGCCCGTGTGTATCCTCGGCACGCCTGAAGTACCCGCAATTATTTGCACACCATGCCCACCCAATCAGGACCAGGGCTCAGCTGTCAATCATGACGTTTCAGCCCCATTTTATAGCATCAAATAATTAATTAAAACCAAACTAATCAGGAAAATGATCACTTGAACAAACATCACCGTGATAAGAACTACCTAAAATTACTATACTGCAGCGTTGCGATGATTCATCATGGCAACGGGTGAATAAACAGCCGAAACTCCATTTGAATCCAGCAGAGTGACAAATATGATTTTATCTTCAAAGTGTCTCATCTTCATCGTCAGCGATGTCTTCTCCTCCTGCTCTTCCTCCTTCTGTTCATCCTCCTCTTCCTCTGTCTGTCAGGAATCAGTTTTATCTCAAAGAATACAGAAAGTAAGTGAAGCGAGGAAAAGAGACAGGAAGGAGGTGAAAATGTCAACCAAGAATGGAAAGAAGTAAAGGAAGTGAGGAAAGAGGAAAGGAAGGGAAGATGGAGGAAAGGAAGTAAGGAAAAAATTAGGTCGAGGCTTTGAACAGACGCTGCAGGGCTCTGAGTCACAATGAACATATTCATACCATCCCCCAACACACACACACACACACACACACACACACACACACACACAGTAACACTCTCCTTTTTAATCCTGACTCTTTAAAATGAAAACAAACTATAACACTGAGTATGTGAGCGTGCGTGCGTGTGTGCGTGTGTGTTTAATAATGAATGTCATACGAATAACTAAAACAGAAGCATCAGATGGGCGAGCGAGCACGACGACACAGAGAGAGAATCAGTGTAAATAATTTATGACCCTCTGATGTGAACACGAATCAGCTCCAACACATACACACACACACAGCCTCCCTCTGAGACGATCTGAGTGAGATTGAAATAATAAAATTAAATTATTAATAAATAATAAAATATTTGGGAACTCTTCCTGAATCAAACGTGCGTTTGTCGTCTTATTTTATTGAAATATCGTTTAGAATCTTCCAGACTGAATCAGTTTTAAATATCATCGGTCAGGTATTAGCATGCTAACGTTAGCTTTGTCAGTTGGTTCAGTTAGCTACACATCAGTTATCCGTTGGTGGCTGTAAATATTAGTAACAACTACATCAGAACGAGTCTGTGAGCTGCAACCTGTTTGACCTGTTAGCATGAAGGCCCAAGTATATTTCCGCGGATGCGGCCTTATGTAAAGCGTCTTCAAAGTATACTTGTTTTTCTGCAAGCGGACGTGCACAGAGACAGAGAGACAGACGCATGTGCACAACGTTATTGTAATACCCCGCGTCACCTATCGGGGCGGCATGGATGTCTATAACACGGCGACCTCGAGAGAAGAAGAGCTAGCATGTCTGATGCTGCTGTTGGAGGAAGAAAAACAAAACAAGAGGAAGAAAAGAAGATGGTGTGTGTGACCATTTCATCAAATGATGGTCATGGATGGGGAGTTCCACACGCTGGTGCAAGAGATGCGGATGATGGACGAGGAGAAGCACCACCAGTTCTTTCACGTCAGCCACAAAGTTCGATGAGTTGGCTCACTGCATCGCTTCGTACACCAGCCACAAGAAGACGCACCGTGAACCTGTCGGTGTAGCCAAGAGACTAGCGGTGAGTTTGCGCTACCTGGCTGCTGGATGCTCACAGCAAAGTGTAGCTGCAAGATACAGACTGGGAATCCATTTGGAAAAGTCTTCAGCCGGAGTTCGTGGCTTTCCCATCCCAACCACAGTGGGAGGACATCGCGCAAGATTTCTGGCGAATATGAAACTTCCCTCTGTGCGTGGGTGCAATAGATGGTAAACATGTCCAAATCAGAGCCCCACCAAACGCCGGCACTAACTTTTTTAATTACAAAGGGACCCATTCTATTGTTTTGATGGCAGCATGTGATGCCCACTACCACTTCACGATGGTGGACGTTGGGGCGTATGGTCGCGAAAGCGATGGTAGCATCTTCAAGGAGAGCTCCTTCGGCTCAAGGATCCTGGAGGGTACTGTGGGGCTACCACCGCCAGCCACCCTGCCCGGCACAGGCACACCAAACCCCGACACATTTGTGGGGGATGCTGCCTTCCCACAGCATCCCAATGTGATGCGACCATTTCCCGGTAATAGCATTGCATTGTTTTTCAGACATCGTATACTCGGTTATTGGTTTGTGTATTTGGTTGGTGAATATGCATACAGTATCTTGACATTGTCCTTTTTTGTATTGTATGTTATCAGGCTTTAACCTCAGTGCAGATCAGCGCATATACAACTGCCGCCATTGTCGGGCACGCAGAATAATGGAAAACGGCTTTGGCATCATGGCTTCGCGGTGGAGGATCTTCTGTTTGCCGATTAACTGCAGCAGAGCGCACATCGTGAAGGCTTTCTCAGGTGCACTGATGCCGTAATGGGACCAACAGGTACATTCCGCCCAACTACACAGACAGCACGAGTTCAGATGGAAATGCCCACGTGGGAGAGGTGAGGTAACGTTAATATTAACGTTAACGTCAACTTCGATAATGCAGGATGCATAATAATCGGACTATCACCTCTAGAGGTACAAAGTGGTATTACAGACAGGACGAGCCAGGGCTAGCTGGTTAGCATGCTGACGTCAGTAGATATCTCAAACACATAGACGTGTTTAACATCAAAACTGCTGTTTCTGCACATTCTGTTGATGTTAGTTTAGTTTTTACAACCTGCAGCTTTAAGGTGGATTTCTGTTTTCAGCGTTTGATGTGTCGACACACAAACACAGCACACACACTGGCAGCACATTAGTCATATGAAATGCTCATACATGCATACAGAATCACACACACTCACACACACTCAGTGATGGTGTGTGTGTTGTAGAGGTGGAGCTGTGTAATGGAGCGATTCTGTTCGTGCTGCCCTACATCTGCTCTGCTCTACATTACAGCTCACTGACCTGTGTGTGTGTGTGTGTGTGTGTGTGTGTCCTCTCACTAACTGATGAATCTCTCTATGGGCAGTTGGCCAATAGCACATCTGTATGAATGGATCATGTGATTAGAATGAGGAAGTGTGATTTCTGCAGTCAGTGAAGAAAAATCATCCTCAGACAAACATTAAAGAGAAAAAGCTGTCTGTCTGTCTCTCTGTCTGTCTCTCTGTCTGTCTCTCGCTCTGTCTCTCGCTCCGTCTTTCTGTCTGTCTCTCTGTCTGTCTCTCTCTCTGTCTGTCTCTGTGTCTGTCTCTCGCTCCGTCTTTCTGTCTGTCTCTCTGTCTGTCTCTCTCTCTGTCTGTCTCTCTGTGTCTGTCTCTCGCTCCGTCTTTCTGTCTGTCTCTCTGTCTGTCTTCTTTGGTTTGGAGAAGAAGAATGGACAGAGCAGGTTCTTTCACGCTCTGCGTTCTGCTGATGGACGGGAGCTGTGGGGTTTTATTCTGAACTGTACAGAAGTGAATACAAAGAAGAAGAAGATCTGTTCACGTCCTTCTGTGGAGGTTTGCCCAAACTCCCAGAGGAGATCAGCGCTGAGCTGGGGGAACCACTGGTGCCACAGGAACTGTTCACAGCCCTGCAGGGCATGAAGGGGGGCGAGGCCCTGGCGTCCAGTTCTTAAATTCTGTCAAAGATCCTGTCCAAAGCTCTGGTGAACAGACTGAGGGAGGTGATGGACCTGTTGGTTCATCAGGACCAAACTTACTGTGTGCCTGGTAGGTCTATTCTGGACAATGTGTCCTTAATTTGAGATATCTCTAGTTCTTTGGGCATTGATACTGGTCTCATTTCGTTAGACAAGGAAAAGGCTTTTGACTTACCTCTGGAAGACGCTGGAGAGTTTCGGCCTCAGCCCAGGTCTTATAGCCATGATCAAGGTTTTGTACCGAGACATTGAGAGTGTACTGAAAATTAATGGAGAACTGAGCGCCCCTTTTAAAGTGTGTAGGGGGGTGAGACAGGGCTGCTCTCTGTCTGGAATGTTATATTCTACTCTGTCAATTGAACCAATGTTGTGCAAAATAAGAATGCAGATGATGTAATTGTTTTAGTAAAAAAGCAGGAAAATTTTTTTTAAAAACTGGAGGGAATTGTTAGAG
>JBBPCS010005431.1:0-10518 GCA_037974645.1 Hollardia meadi
TGTGTGTGTGTGTGTGTGTGTGTGTGTGTGTGTGTGTGTGTGTGTGTGTGTGTGTGTGTGTGTGTGTGTGTAAGTAAGTCATTTTGTACTAGCTAACACAGTATAAATTCAAAGCCTCTTATTTTGAGCTCAGATACAAAATTGGGTGATCATGTGGCCTCTATGACTGGCAGCAGAAATGCCCTTGGAGCCAGCTTTTACAGAGGGGTTATGGATGTAGAAGGCAGGATATATATACAGGTTTCAACTATGTGTATAATGCTGCGTAACTAGAGCTTATTATCCCTGTGGTGTGAGGGGGGTGGCTGTGAGGAGCAGGTTCGGCGAACACAACACAGGACACCCACCAAGTTACAGTGGGATCAGATTTGAGTGTGAGCCACACAGGCTTCAGCTACATGAATTCCACTCTGTTTTAGTGGATAAAATGATTGTATTGTTTGTGCTATAATGAGTGTTTTAGAGCAACTGGCTTTATTCACAATTGCAGGTTGGTGCACTGTAATCTGGCATTCTGTGTGTGCCTAGTTGTAATTGTTGGTGTGCAGTGACTCAATCTGAACAGTCATGCTGAATTACAAGTCTTTAGCTACCAGCAGGACACATGTTACTTTGTGTTTAGCAGCAGTGGCATCGATTCAAGCGGACAGGTAATCTTGTGTAAGTTTATAAGATAAGAACAAATCTGAATTTCAAAACCCACTCTCCAGCTTTTACTGGTGTGGCACTGAAGTCCAAAGTTAGGTCTACCTGAGTGTATAGTACTGTTTTTAAAAAGTTGAAATAGACCCGAGCTTCACAGGAAGAGTCGGACCGTCTTATAGTCCCTTTGTAGTCCGTAGCACTTCACAAACCCGTGAGATGGATGTATGTCCTGGAATATCTCATTGCATTTATCTGCACTCACTACAAGTGGGGGTGTGGTGGCTCATTGGGGGATGGAGGGTTGAATGATTCTGGGGGGGCCCAGAGCTAGATAAATATTAACTGTGTGAGAGCTGCTGAGCATTGTTCTAGCATCAACTCCTGACTGACACAACAATGCACCACAACACAATATCATATAGCCTGTAGTACGCACATGTCAGGTAGGCTATTAGGAGGTGAAGGAGGAACAGAAGAGTCAGGTGTCAAAAAGGAGCCAAAGAGCTTTTTATTCCCTATATATATACTGTGTACTACTTTTGTAGTTGCTGATAATTCCGTTAAAAATTGAGGGCTGACAAAGGTTTGGGCTGCACCGTTATACCCGAAGACTCATAACTCCCTACCTGCACAGACATATCTGCAAAGCTATGTATAATACTGAACGTCTGCATCTATAGGCTTTCTGTCCGTCTTCCGGACGTCAGAGTTACGCACGGCGTCTCCGCTCCCTAATTGGCCGGCGGTACTCCGCCCTCCTACTAGGTAACTTATTGAGAGTTTCAGGCGGAGCCGAGGAGGAACGGCTTATATTGGGGAGCCTTCTAACGGACTGAGCTGGGTGCCTCTACGACGGGTCGGGACTTGGTGACTAAACCGAAGGAGTCCGGCGAAAGACGAGTAATTTGGCAAATAAATCAAAATGTCTTCAAATAAAGAGGATGGCGGATGGAAGAAGTTTGTGTGGAATTCTGAAAAAGGAGAGCTGCTCGGTCGTACCGGAGGCAGTTGGTGTAAGTATTGTTTGTGAAGTGCCCGGGTGTTCGTGGTAAATTGGTAAGCGCGCGCTCACTGTGGTAGGAGCGAGCGCGCGCCGCTCGCCTCGTGTTTCCTACCACCTGTTTGATTTGACTTTGCTGCATCCAGTAACAAACCGGCCACACGAGTCACTCTTGCGCCAGTATAACTAAAATAACGCCATGTATCAATTTCACTTAATTGCTCTAGGTGCCCTACGCTCAGACACCACAAACGCCACGAAATTTGCTTGGCTTTAGTTTAATTAAAAGGTTTAGTGACGCTAAAACATGATCTTGACGCGTGGTTTTACTAGTTGTAGCAGCGGAATCCCAAGTTCTTATTGTACATTCAGAAAGCGTAGACGCTGCGGTGCGGTGCGGTGCGGTGCGGGCGAGGGAAACATGGCGAATGATTGGAGCCTAGTTTTGTCCACATTGGGTGTTTGTTGTTGGGGAAACGTCTAGTTGTTGTTTTTTTTATTAGTGTTGGAATTGTTCGTCTAAGGGTTAAAAATGCATCATGGTCCAAGGTGAGTCAAGGTGATATGGCCTGCTTGGAAATGGAGAGGGAACTATTGATCCGTGTCGGGTTCCTCTGATCAGATGTCACTGTAATCTAACGAACAATACAACTGATTAACTTGTTCGACCTTTCTTCTCCTGTTTCTCCAGTTGCGGCACTGCGCATGTCCTTTGTTCCTCCTCTCAATGTCACACAGCTCTCCAAGTGCAATCGAGACACTAACACCTGGGTAAAAATAATGTTTTAGTGACATGATGTCTGCTCGGCTGAGATAAGAGCTCCTGAACAGGGAGGCAGCCCCGGCTACTGCAGGAGCTCCAGCTGAGTGAGGCTGATGTGTGGAGCTCAGGGGCTCATACTTGTCCTTCTGAGGTCATCTGAAAATGCTGATGCAGTTGGGAAGTGTGCCATGCGCATTGCTGTGGTGAAGGCTGTGATGAAGGGACACCCAGGCTGACATGGGGCCACCTTAACAAACAACTTTGAACCACAAATACATTTTCTATTCATGTCTACAGTTTTACTTGGAAGAATGCCATGGTTGGAATGTTAATTGTCCGCACAGTATGGCTCATCTGAAGCTGAGATGAGGTGTAATGGATATCTAGGAATGTCCGCTTTGCAGTGGTCAGTAGACGTGAGCTTTGATCGTATGTCCTTGCCTCCAATAAGCTGAAATGAAGTGTCGCGTGTTAATTGGTTCATGCTGTTTCGACCTTTTGACATTGCCTCATGCAGCAAAAAGTACTGACTGGATGAATGCACAGCTTGCTAAGCTGCAAGGTTAACTTCAGCCATGCTTCATTCATAGCTTCGCAGTGCAGATGGTACGATTGTAACGCTTTAACTGTAATTCGACAGTATCTTCGTGCTGGAAACGTCTTACAGTGACAAACCATCAGTGCCTTGAGTAATTACTACCTTGTATGCACAGTCTCTGTTTTATTAGGAATGCTGACATTGTAGTTTTCTTGAATCCATAGTGGAGACACAAGCTCTGGTAGCATGTATAACAGATCTACTGTTTGTCCTTGGAGCTGAAGCAGCGTGATGAAGGACTACTTCTGTGTTTAAGGGCTTATTGTGGATGACTTTGAGGTTTGTGAACAATTTACTGCAATGTGTAGTTTTGTCCTAAGCAACATTTCATGCAAACTCTCTGTTTGCGCTGGTTTTCTTGCAGACTGCTGGAGGTTCTCCTTTGTATTTTTCTGCGTTCTTTTGATCGTCAACCTTCCCCAGTATTCATGTCATGCTGCAGACCAACATTCCCACACCATGTTGCCACCACTGACGTGTCTCATGGTGTTTTTCCCCTGGTGTGTAGCGTTTAGAATAAACCAAACAGAGCTTTGCCTCAATGGCCAAAAAGCTCAGTTGAATAATTTATTGTATCATGTGACCATCAAACCATCTCCTGGTTTGTTTGGGCACATAACTACTTTTTGTGTGTATGGCTAGTTTGTTAAATACACTTTGTCATAGCTTAATTACACACAGTTGATCTCCAACTTTTTATGACTTGACTGACTATATGACTATAAACCTGTGCCAGTGGTGATCTGTTATGTATGCGTTTTACATTTGTTTTCACTTTGATGTGAAAGGGTTTTTTCACTGTTAAAGTCACTCAATTGTTGCAGTGTTGCTCAATAGTAGGGTTGACAAAAGTATCAAAGTATTGATTGACTTTTTCAATACTACATTTTTGAAACATTTGATACAATATCTGTATTTGACAGTATTGAAAGTACTGCACCTATTAAAGAAACAGAATTCAGGTTGGGTTTTTTTAAATACTTGGATTGAAGTTCCAATTTCTGGTATCGAAACAAACCTCGGTCACAATGTAATGTAGGTCCTGTAAAGTTTACTTAAGAATTTAAGAACTTGCAGAATAAATACGTCCAGTCTTTGTTCTTTTCCGTTTCCATTTTGACGGCTCCTGACGGTTAGAATAAGTGATGCACGCAGTGTATACTGTGTTATAGAGATGGTATGCAGAGTTGACCTAGGTAGTGATATTAGGGCTTATTGTCCTTTTAGTGGAATGGTATGTGATGATTATACTTGCTGTGTCTTACTGTTTGTTGTATGATTCAACACTAACTGAAATTTAAAAATGAACAATAGCAAGTGAAAGCAGGTTTTGCATTTACAATGAGTGAATAGTTTTGTATAATGTCATCCATAACAAGGTATCTAGTTTATTGCATTGAATATCAAACGGATCATTATTTGATTGTTGCAAATTGATTTCAACCTTATGGCCCAGCCGTGACTTAAAGTAGTTTAGTTCGTGGTAGTAGAATACCTTCTGTGTCTCTTTGTACAGCTGGCATATTCCTTCTTTTTTTTTCTCCTCCACAGTCAAAATTATCTTGTTCTATGTCATTTTCTACGGATGCCTGGCTGGAATCTTCATCGGAACCATCCAAGCCTTGCTGCTTACCCTGAGCAACTACAAGCCCACCTGGCAGGATAGAGTCGCACCCCCTGGTAAGAAGTGACACCCAGTTCCTGTCTGTCAGGACGCTAGCATGCAGAAAGAACCGGAATAAACACACACAAAAAACAAGTAGCAAATCTGGTCATGTGACGATTAGAAGAGGATCTTGACAATATTTACTCAATAAAAGTGGCAGTAAAACCTTCCTGAATGCACCCCAGGGATGATTTTTTTTTTGTTAGTTATTTGAGATTAGCTATGACCTCTTGATGCTTACTCAGTGGTTCAGAGGCTTCCTTCTCAGTGACCTTGCTGACATGACAAGGTTGTTTGTCATGACTGTAAGGGTGAATTATGGGTGAATGTGTAAAACATTCTGGTCAGGTGACTGAGTGAAGGGGGTATTATTATTATTATTATTATGGATGAGTTCCATACAAGGTTGGATGTGGGATGTCAATGTCATATCTGCCTTTGGAGACAAATGAGACAAATTTATCTTTTGGCAGTCCAGCTAAATAGACTTGAACCCACCCAAAAGTAATTGTTTATATTCATTTTCTTTCTATTACAAAGTTTCTGTAGTCTGAGCCCGGCTTAAGGATGATTAAGATGTTAGACCTAAATATTGGATATTTCAAATCATCCAATTCATAATCACATTATTTAGCTGACTTTTTACTGAGAAACTACAAGGTGAAAAAGTACAAGGTGACTTGAGAGGCATGATGGTAATCAGAAACCTAGATATGGCGTTCACATGCCACAGTGTCACTGATTGTTTGAAAGATTTCTGAAACTAGACAAACAAGCAGGTTTCTCCAGATCTGATCATAAATGCAGTAGTAGAAGTGTTCTGCCTTGATTTCTTGAGAAAAGTCAACACATGTTCAGTGTTGGTACATGTGCTCACTCTGGCCACAGTTAACCTGGCTGCATGTTGTTTTGGAAATTAACTCTTTACATCATGGTTCCAGTGCAGTGCCTGCACTGATGCCCCCCCCACCCCCGCCCCACCCCAAGAGAAGGCCAGCTGGCATTTAGCCTGCCAAACAGAAATAATAATAAATAATAAATAAAATCAGTGTTTCAGAGTTCCACAGTAAACAGCAAAGGTTAAACAGGAGGCCATCAGTGGGCATTGTATCCAAACAGTTGTTACAAAGGGAAGGTTCTACTTTTTTTATGAATGTATTCTCTGGAATCAGGACACATGTTTTAATATAGTATTACTGTTGATAACAAGCAGCCGATGTGTTGTCTCCTGCAGGCCTTACACACACCCCGCGATCAGAGAAAGCGGAAATGTCCTTCAACCCCAAAGAAATGGAGACCTACCTGCCTTACACCAGGGCCATGAAGGCGTTCCTGGCCAAGTATGAAGAAGAAACCCAGAAAGACCAGATGAAGTTCGAGGACTGCGGTGGTAGGTTTTACTCTGACGCCTCACACGATCTTCCTGCTTCTCCTTGGAAAGTCCTAGAGCTGAATAGCTTCCCCCAAAGGGAATGGCGCACCAGCCATGTTGACAAAGCTTTAACTCTTCACTGAAGCTTCATGATGCATCATGGCCTACGTTTTTATGGCTGCATCATAAACATCAAATGCAGATATTCTAGATGTAGAATACTGGCTTTCTTTAACAGCCCATCAGTGTTTCAGCATAAGTGTTGAGAGGTTTTCAGGTTTAACAGGCTGGAGTTTAAGACATTGTTAATGAGTGCAAATCCAAGTTAACCCTTCACTCCCCCCTCCAGAGGATCCTGCAGAGTACAAGAACCGGGGTGACTTGGAGAGTGATGTGGGCGTCAGGAAGGCCTGTCGTTTCTCCAGGGCCTTGCTGGGACCCTGCTCTGGTATGGAGGACCACGAGTTTGGTTTCAAGGAGGGCAAGCCCTGCCTGATTGTAAAGCTCAACAGGATTGTCAACTTCCGTCCAAGGGTAATCATAAGTTTTTCTAACCTGCCGCAAAGATGTTGTATTTAGTCTCTCGATTATTTATAGGTGTGTTTGGGGCGTAACATAAATTAAACCAATCGGAGTGTAATCTCCCATTCCCTTTAAAAGCCAGGTGTGTCCACTCCGGGCGCATTGCTATTTAAACAGCGGCACGTGTCTCGCTGAGGGACAGGTATGTGGTCTTTGGTCAGTGGACACTCTGCTTCTCCCAATCATCTGTACCATAAGCAACTCCATTTGCATATGGACAAATGCACCAAACTTTAACTGAGGAGGAGGAGGGCTGCTGCGTGTCCCTGTGTGTGTTATAGGGCGGATTGCAGTCCGTAGATCAGGTCATAAAAATTATCATTCTGATTAACAGCAAATGGGTGCGCATTTACACACAGCAGCTTAAATTCAGTGATTACTTAAATCTCCCTACACGCCGACAGGACAGGTGAGGATCTAATGTTAATTACTGTTACTGAAAGGAGCCTCTCTAAGCCTCTCAATCCGTGCATCATAGTGTAACAAGCAGAGTGTAAATGCGCTGTGAAGCCACCTCTGTAGGCACATCTTACTATCTATAATAGAATAATGTGCCCTTTAAATAGCAGGAAAAATACTGCGGCATTGAATTTGGACCAGATTTTTGTTGGTCAATGGTGCAATCGTTTTTTCCTGCCTCACCATAGCAATGCGTCTGACCACATTTCATTATAAGACCAACACACCCATGGGCGCACAGATGGGCGCAAGTACATTTGCTACTTGCACAACGTGGGCACTGGGCGTGAAAATGACAACTGCGTCAGTTGGAAACTAGGAATGACACTTGCGCTGCGTCATCTGCAGCTTCGCGCCAGGCACAAGATAAAGCCCATGGTGTTTCTCAGGTCAGGCAGGATTTTTGTAGGTCCTTTTTAAAAAGCCTGAAATCCAATAATCTGAATTTAAACATTGGTTTTCTGACGTTAATGTGACTTAATAATGTTGCATTAACTTCAGTCTTAACGTTGTATTGAGCATGCTGTAACAAAACCACAAAATGAAACCAACATGGAACCAATAACCACTCATGCAAACGGTGCAGTTTGTCACGATATGTGGGGCTTTTCCACTGGCACTTTGGTCCATGCCAAGCCATGCTGCACTGACTAGGCATGGGCAGGTATGAGATTCTGACGGTATGATAACCTTAAGCAAAAATTTCACGGTATTGCGATTACAACTGAACAACAAAATGTGTTATTTTGAAATGTCTGGGTAAAAAACAACAACTTTTTTCCATTGAACCCAATCTGCTTTATTTTTAAACAACATATAGAATGTTGGAACATCAATAAACTTGTATGTTAAGTTAAAATGATAAATTAAATTTTTTTAAAATAATAAAATAACTAATTGACTTCTAAACGACATTAAAATAAATGCAGTCCCTTAAGGCAGCCTGCAGCTCAACAATAATCAGAACGTAAGTAATTGAATTATTTTCTGTTTAAAAAAAACCCTTTTAAACAAAATAGAAATGAATGCAGTCACTTCAATGAGCCTAAAACTGCAGCTCAACAAGGTTTTTGGAGTCATGCTCACTTTCTACACATTTCTGTTTCCGTCCAAGTTATGATGCAGGAATGTGAGCATGTTCACCTTTCCTGGGTTAAGTTTGGAGCGGTGAGGTGAGATGATGTGTCCACTAGAACTGAACACCCTCTCTGAGGGCACACTGGTGGCTGGGATGCAGAGAAACTTTCTTGCTACGTTGCCAAGGAGAGGCAACTCTTGAACATGAGCCTTCCACCATGCCAGTGGGTCAGCATCAGAGGATATGGGAGGCAGAGACAAATACAATTTAACCTCCATTGTCACTCTTTCTCTTGGGGGGGTATCTTCTCCTTCGATCCTTTGTTGTTTTGCTGATGTAATTTTTTTCAGCAAGAAAGACAGAGATTTGTCTTTTTTCTTTGTAGCAGCAGAAGGGGCAGTGGTGGTGGAAGTGCTGCCTCCTTGTTCTTGATCAGCAGTGGTGGCAGGTAATTCTTGATGTGGCAGTGATGTTGTTTCTGCCAGGTTCACAGCTTCCTCTACAGTGGACCTGATGGTGTCATCCTTGTTTTGAGAAAAGTTGCCCTTGAAACGGGGATCAATGAAGCAAGCAATGTCAATCATGGTTTTGACTTTCCCAGAGGAGTAACGGTGTTGCAGATCATCCATCATTACCTTTTTCATTTGTTTTGTTAGGGCATCATCTTCCTCCTCCCCGCTCAGTAGGCCAGTGATGTGCTCCATAACAGGTTTTAAAGATGACAGGGTGGTCTTTGTTTCAGAACCCAGTAGATTTGTGAAGTCATTTAGAGGCCCCAGAAGTTGGCAGACCATCTCCAAAGTGTGCATGTCACTGTGTTTTGGCATTAGATGCCATGAGCTTCTTTGTGCTGCGAGAACTGCACAACAAGCCTGCTACTGTTCCAGAAATCTCTCAATCATTTTGAAAGTGGACCCCCATCTCGTCACTACATCATGAATGAGTGATTTTTCAGGAATGTTCAGGATTGCCTGTTTCTTCTTCAATTCTCTCTGGGCACCAGTGCCCATCATACACCACTGCTAGCCAGTCTCCCTTTTCAATGCTGTCCACTGTTATCTCTGTAGTAGTGCCCTCAGGACCTCTCAGTGGCTCCTCCTCCATTTCCTCCATCAACAAGGTCAAAAGACTCTTTGTTTCCTCCATAACAGAGTGGTCAACATCAGAATGATCCCCCCTTACATCAGTCTGCTGTTCCTCAGTGCGGCCTTGGAAATAGAAAGGAGCCAGGCTGAAACACTGGCAAATACCATTCTGTTCTGGGACAACAGAGAAAAGAAAGAAGTTCTTGTTCTTATATTGTTTGCTGGGACCATCAGACCAGAAATGAAAGGTGGAAACCAATGGACATTTTGTCCGAATGTCGTTAAGAACCAGATCCATGTATGTCCAGATTGCTGCAGCATCTTGTCTCTTTGATTCTGTAACTGTGCAAAATCCTGCCTTTTCTGTGGCCGTGTAATACATTCATACAATACATGCAGATTTATCTGAGGCAAATTTTGCCCAATCACTGTACTTTCATCACAGGTCTGAATTGTGTGTCTGTACGCTTTTGATTGGTTTCAAACCAAACACGCACATGTTGTTGTTTCAGTTCTTAGTTTTTCCTCATAGTTGGATGAGCTCTGAAAGACCGCCACTGTGCTTCACAAGTTTGGTGTTGATGTGTGTCCCATTTGCTGTTTTTTCTTCTGGTCTGGGTGATGCCCTGGAGGAATGTTGCCTTTTTCTGTGTTGTATGTTTCTTCTCTCTAACTAACTTGTAGGTTAACCCAAACTGTCGGATCTGATGAAGAAGGCATACTTCTTTAGAATTCTGCCAGACAATGTCAGTGATCTCCCCTTTGACTGTTGAGGTGCCCGACTCTGTGACACAGGAGCTTGTTTTCTCTTCTTGAGCTCTCTAGTTAGGATGTTGTGGAAAAGAAGGGTTCTCTTGATGTTAGGATTTCTAAGTTTGCTCCCTAATACCATTCTGCTGCTACTGCTGTTTCTTTTGGACCATTCTTTCTTCACCACGCTTGCTTTCTCAGTTTGTTTCACTCTTTTTTTTTTTCTTTTTTTTTTATCTTATGAAGTTTCTCTTTCAAAGCTTTCATTTCTCTTGCATGCCTTTTCCTAGTTTTTCTCCTTTCCCTTTCACTTCTAAGTTTTCGTCTGCTGCTACTTGGCTCTTCCATACTCTGGTCTTGTGGATTCTCTGGAGGTGTGTCTGCTTGCAGTACTTTCCTGCGCTCTCTTGACTTTTTTTGGAAATGTTTCCAAGCCCTTCTCGGATGCCTCTTCTCCCTTTCATTTAAATCTCCAATTTGTCTTAAATTCCCATTTTGAACCCTCTTCTTCCATCTTTGC
>JBBPCS010005432.1:0-10515 GCA_037974645.1 Hollardia meadi
TAAGGTTCCTGTGTTTAAAGATAAATTGGTACCAGTTGAGGGCAGAAGGTGATGAATTTTGTCTCTAATAAGTAGAAGTCGTTACTACTAAGGCTTATAAGAATACACAGCTCAGTAGAGCTATGCCTCTGTCAGCCTGGCTACAGTGCTAAGAAAGAAACCTGGGGTTGTTCTTATTTTCCTCTATTAATGCTGAGTAATACGCTGCTCTAGCACTGCGAAGGGCATTCCTATATATTTTAAGGCTATCTTGCCAGACTGAACGAGACTCTTCCAGTTTGGAGGAATGCCATTTCCTTTCAAGCTTTTGGGTTGTTTGCTTCAATTTATGAGTTTGGGGGTTATACCATGGAGCTGATTTCCTTTCTTTTATAATCTATAATTATCTATAATCTAGGGGAAATAGAGTCTAATGTCATTCGGAGTTAACCTGCAGCACAGTGTGACAAGATGCCTCGTTCCCCCCTACTTACTGGGCAGTAAAATGTTCCCTGTCAGTGTTTTACTATTATAGCAGATTTTTTGGGATTAGTGTTACCGCTGCATTAATGTGTATGTTGCATTTCACTGCTGTAGATGTTTAAAGTTGAGCTCATTTAAATTTTTTATCTCTTCACAGTGAGAATTTCCATCCTTTGTTTTGCATCTACGCATCACTCTTGGTATCCAGAAATGTTCACTTCAACAGCTCAACTTCTGATTTTTGTGTATATTTTTTATCACATCAAGTCATTTTGAAATCTTCATTACTTCTTGATACGCATTTTCAAAATAAAATGCCTGGGTGCTTTTACTTTTGAAGTATACTTTCAAATCAAACAGAAGTCATTGTGTCTTTATGTCTGTGTGTACTTCACTGTTTGTTAGTACATTTTTAAATTCCTGTGGAACTGTTTGACTTGGGACTGTGAAACATTTGCCAGAAATAAAAAATGCATTTGTAGAGAAAAAAACACCTGTAGTGTTTGTTGTTATTGATGAACTTTTTTGTGTGTTTGTTAAAAGTGTTTCAGAGCTTCCAGGAACTGTTTTTATGAGAACAAATGGACTGAGAGTTGCAGGGTTAAGGCAAGCTTCTAAAAACATGGAACACTTTATGTTGTCTTTCAAATACAGATTGTACAGCACTGAAAAACATCTATTTTGTTAATCTCTAAAAACCCATTATCATGAGCAGAACTTTAGTCTTAGGGGGGCACCTGTGCAAATAGATCTGAGGTCTGATATTGCTTTATTTACCTTTACGTGTTGGACTCTGAATTCACATTCAATTGTTTCAGTTTGTCCAGTAATAAATAAGGCTGGAGAGTATTACAAGCTGAACTAAAATCAATAAAAAGTAAACTTGTGCATGCCTTAGTGTCTTCCAAGTGCCGAAGGATACTGCTGATACTTAAAGATCGTGATTGTTAATGTTACTAAGAACTACACACAGACTGTGAGGGAGCCTTGTGAGTTTTAAAGTGATGTTTTATGAGTCCAGACATGCTAACTGACTGTGTTAGCATTAGCAGCAAACCATGGGGGGACTATCACAAAATGACTGTTATTGAGCTGCTTTAGGAGGCCTACTTAATTAATCTGTGATGCTGTCGCCGCTGCTGCTGCAGGCTCCTCTGTGACTCCTGCGGTCCGTGTTGATGGCGCTGCAGCTACTTAAGGGATCACTCTTGGTGGAGGCTACCTTTTACTGTCTTTACATGTAGCAGTTCTTGGTTTCTTAATCACAAATTTGTCCATTCTCATCGACCCATCATTCTTTCAAATACAGTGTATCTAGCTACAGAAACGTTGGTTTAGCTGACACTAAAAATAATTTCACATTGGTAGTTTATGTGACTACGGCTCCTTAAGTACACACGCACAGAACTGTTACCATTTTATTTGGATAATGCGATTCACATTTAAGATGTACACCAATAATAGTTATAGTGAAATAAACAGATTCATTTTCAAAGATGCAGTATTTATATATTATAGCGATGCCCCTCATGTCCCATCATGCTTTGTGCTGGACTTATTAGTGTATTAAGTTTGCTGTTTTATGTTCCAAATTGCAAGTATTACTTTTTGTTAGTGTTTGTAATGTCTGTTCAGGACATTTATGTCTGTAACATTATGGTGGTTTATGTTGGTAACTGTCATTTGAATTTGAAGCTGGTTTGTAGCTTGTCATCATAAGTGAAGTGGCTGTTGAAATTCTTGACCCCAGCTGTATTTTCTCACTGAGTAAATTTAAATTCCTCATCTGCTTATCAATTAAGACTTGACTTATTGAGAGCTGATGTTTTTGTACCCATTTTGTTACAATATTTATGTGGGTGCTCAGCCTTTTCAGTGGGTGCTCGAGCACAGGAGCACCCATGGGCATCTGTGGCTCAGGTGGTAGAGCCCAGTGATCGGAAGGTCGGTGGTTTGATCCCCGGCCCCTGCAGCCACATGTCAAAGTGTCCTTGAGCAAGATACTGAACCCCAAATTGCTCCCGATGTTGTGTGTATGGTTACTGCTTCTGATGAGCAGGTGGCCCTGCAAGGTAGTCACTGCCACTAGTGTATGTGAATGGGTGAATGCCTACTTGTAGTGTAAAGCGCTTTGAGTGGTCAAGCTGACTAGAAAGGCGCTATATAAATACAGGACATTTACCATGTGATCGGCGCCTATGGTCAGAGGTGAGTAATTGAGCAACAGAGTGAATGAAATGATCATAATATTCAACACTAGAAAAGGGTGCAACAAAAGAAAGTTGGTCGCACCAGTGCTGCCAGTGGAAAAGTTTAGAAAAAAGTCTAGAGCCCTGCTCTACAGCCATGTACATAAAGCTATGGTATAACATCAGCATAATAACCTGTCATGGTCAGCACACATATCCACCCAGGCAAAATTCTTCTACAGAGGAACAATAGAAAACGTCCTGACTGGCAACATCACAAACTGGTATGGCTTGAGCATGACCCAAGACAGGATGGCTCTGCAGCAGGTCATTGGTACCCACCTACCAAGCATCAGTGACATCAGTGAGGTGAGGCTTCACGTAGAGCTCAAAGAATACTAAAAGACAACAACCACCCCAGCCACAGCCTCTTCACCCTGATGCTGTCTGGCAAAAGATACAGAAGTATCCGCTGCCGTACCACCAGACAATAGAGCAGCTTTCCCCCTCAGGTTGTGACACTACTCAATTAATCCTCCTCACTCCATCTTAAATCGTTTTTTATTTTTGGAGTAATGTGATTATTTATTCATTAGCTTTTTATATTTTTGTACATAGCTTAGGGAACTACAACCTATGCTTCATTATATAATCTTATGTTATATAATGACCATTAAACTCTTAAAACTCTTATTACGTTCACAATGACAATGCTAAGATGCTGATGTTTAGCAGTTACAATATTTACTATTGTTCGCATCTTAGTTGCTGTTTGAGTATGCCAACATTTGCAAATTAGCACTAAACACAGTACAACTGGGGCTGATGGTAAATTTATCAGTTTTGCAGGAATGTGGTCATAAATTGGACAGTCAAAGTTTTGAACTGAGATGAAAAAATACAGCATCACCAAAGCAGTGTTGTAAAATGTGCCCAAAAGTCATAATCGAGTAAAAGTAAAGATATTGTGCCAAGATATTATTCTGGTAAAAGTAAAAAGTCACCAATATGAATAGTATTAGAAGTATGTAAGTACTAATACATACTAGAGGTCGACCGATTATTGATTATTACAAATGTATTTAGTTACATTCCATCACTCTACTAAAGTTATTATTCGCCCTGAGGAGAACAAGAATAGCAGGACCAAATTTGATGGCAATCCATCTAATAGTTGTTGAGACATTTCACTCTAGACCATAATGGCGGACTGACTGATCAAACAGCATTGTCATCCCTAGACCCATGGTATGGTTAATAATCTAACACTGAATAATGTCATTAATTGTTGTTTTAAAAGGCAGCTAGAATTGCTAACAATACTTTAAAAATGTCTTTTGCGCTGATTTCACTTACTTTAAATGCACATTATTTAACTAAAAACAAGCTAATGGTTGCACAGGGAAATTTCCTTTAAAGCATTTACACTTATTCTATAGATACATTTTCTGCATAGAATTGAAATAAGTCTAGAATCTGGGGTTGCTGGGGTTTTACATGCCTTGTGATGTGTTATAAATAAGCCACAGAATCAAGTTTCACTTAATTTGTAGATGACTTTGAACAATCCATTAACAATCTAATATCACACACATCATCCTGTAACTTCATCCTCCATAAGAACAGGTAATTGGGACAAGTATATCTCTACTCCCAATTTGCTTTTGAGAAACCTAGTGAAGTCTGTCTGGCTTTAGTCAACCAGACAGTCAGGAGCCCAACATCAATCACCTCTGTCTGCTGTCTGCTACTGACCTGAACAGGAAACAAGCTGGCAAGAAGAGCTCGCTGGTTAGAGTCCTCATCAATCAGCAGTACGTGTTCACAATATCTGAGTGCACCACCAGCCTGGGACTCTATTTATCTGTCCATTGGTCCTGTCTGTCTGCTTATTTGACACTCATCAACACATACGTACATACATTTCATTTTGTGTTGCATGAAAAAAAAAGAAGCTTAACTCACGTTTAAGACAAAGCACTGTGTATCAAAAACTGTTTCGGAATTGAAGGATGGGACCATATGATTGGTCAGATTCTTGATCTTGTTTGCCAAGTCATTGATATTGATAATGCCTGATTTCAATCATAATTTTGTTCATCAGATATGTTGTACTGTATTTTGGCAAAACTTTGTGCAAAGTTCTTGTACTGCAGTTTGTCTAATGATGATATTTAAGTTAGGCTTTTTTCTCAGCAAATAAGCAATTTGGGAGAAGTTTCTTGAAAATTCTAATTAATTGCTCTTTACATTTCACTCACTGAAAAAGCCAGACATTATTTTTCCAAATTACTCAACTCCAAAATTTGTTAGTTACATTAGCTTCTTGTTCCATTACTTTCATTTCCCAGCCCAACTTCATGAAAGGTGCCCCTAAGACACCCCAAACCATCCATTCTTTCACATCATATAGTCTTTATGTTTTTTTTCCCCAGTACCTGATTCTTCTCAGGTCAATGTCAAAGTGCCTCCTGAATTTTCATCTGAATACTGCTAAAGAATTCAAAATCTGATTTCCATCTGAGTGCCATGCTGCTCAAGTTTGTTCTCCACTGTGTTGTGGAAAATTCAGTCATTTGCACTGAACTGGACCCCACATGATTACGTGGCTGGGGCATTAACACACATACACCTGCAGTGACTGAAATAGGACATTAATGTTGAAAATATCCTGTGTATATTGTTGAATGTATTATATTAAAGCAGTAGAAATGCACATTATATGACAGGCACCAGAAGTATATACACCCTTGTTTTTTTATAATGTATTTGGGGGACAGCTTTTATTTGTTCGTGACAACCACGGCCCGGGCTATTATTGGAGGCAAGGCTTTTAGACCAGGTTTTATTTAAGGTGATCCAGTAATTCTTACAGCTGGTCGCTAATGTGTAGCAATCAGCTACACAAAATGTAATCCCTCACAGGGAACTCCCTCCCTTACTGAAAAAGTAATCACATTATTGTAACACAATACACCCAACAATGAAAAGTAAGGTATCAAAAAAGTATCAATTAATATCTTTATCAAAACTAAGGTATTACACTGGTCTAAAAAACATCCAGTAACACAGAGATAATGACATCAATCTCTTCTGTTAACCATGTATATAGTACTATTTTATATGACACTATTTTATGCCATTGGCTCCTCTCTTTGAATATCTACAGTCTGCTTTTGATACAATTCTGTCTCTCTCATTGAACATAAGATGGTTTTAAATTCTGGCAAAACTTACCATATCCAAACCGTTACTGATAGTGAATATGTTGAATGTTATAAATATTTGGATCACACTCGCCTGTAAGACCCATAAAGCAAACTGAAGGTCAAAATTGGATTTTTGTATAGAAACAAATTTTTACTGTTTACTGTTTAAACAAGTTTTACTTTTTCTCTTGTCAAGAGACTATTGTACAATCTGCAATTTTGTCTGTGCTTAATTATGATGATATTGTATATTTGCACGCTTCTTCCATTACATTAAAGGCTCTTCATGCCATGTATCACTGTGCACTGTGCTTCATCACAGGTAATACATTTCTCTCTCATCATTGCACCTTAAATGAGAAAGTGGGATGGTCCTCTTTAAGAAACAGAAGAGAGCAGCATTGTATGTTAATTACTACACTAAGTAAGTACTACAAGTTAAGTACTACAAAAACTACTTATCACTGCTCTCTGGTTAAATTTATATGTATTTAATAGTATTTACAATGTCAGGTCACAGAACATTGACATTAGTTCTCCTGCTGTTCACCCTGAACTTGGCAAATACAATGCTGCATACAAATAGAATGAGCTCCCAAAATATGAAGTTACATTTTCTTATCTTATTTTAACCTTTTAAAGGGTTGTACTTGTATTTTTGCAATCACACTTGCCAATGTTTTTCTTAATTGTGATAACGTACTGAATTATCTTTGTGTCTGTCTATGCTTAAACTGTATATGTTAATTTCTTTTATGTCTCTTAAAAAAGAGATCCCAATCCCAATGAGACTACTTTTCTAAAAAATAAAAAAAAGTATTAAATAAAAAAAATGTAAAAAGTTACTAGCAAAATAATTCTGGCCATAGAATTGAATTGTATAACCTAATATACTGTGAGACCAAAATGAATTATATAACTACAGTGTGTTGTCAGTAAATCCATTACCTAACCACTGCCTGTGACATGTAAAAACTGTAAAAGTGGTAAGTGCTGTTAAGTAAAATCATCTTTGTTATTAATTCCCTTTAAAGTTTTATTCAGGCTTCTATCTCTTGTCTGCAAGTTCAATGTCAAATCTCTCTAAAATTCTGTTGCCAATTTCTACAATGTCTATACTTCCTGAAGTATACTTTAATCCTTCCATTCACCAAGAGTTTAAATAATCCTACTTTAAACAATGCTTGCAGCAACCCACTGCCTATCAATTATTCAGGTGAGATACAAACTGAAGTTACGTACTGTAGTGCTGCTTACTCTGCGCAAGAGATGCTTCAGCTGTACTAATAAATAATGTAATGCCTTACAAGGTGAGACATGTTTCCTGCCTAATCAACACAACTTCCTTTGATAGCTGTGTGCCTGTGTCAACATCCTTGCCCTTCACTATATGTCTCGCTCGGCTGCTACATCTTCCTACGCAGCACCTTTCCTGTCAAAGCACAGCAGAGACAGAGAGGATGAGATTAAAGATGCTAGGAGAAAAGGAAGCAATGTTTTCCCTCAAAGGTAGGAAAGCTGCATTAATTAGCAGAAGCCCAACAGTAGATTCTAATTAGGATTTGGAAATCTTGTAAAGCTCTCTATTCCTACCTAGCTTATCCTTTGCCTTGCTACCTGCTCGGTTGCCAAGCTGTGTGTAACATTTTAGAAAATGAGTTGCCATGAAAACAGAAAATGGCTGCCCATAAGACTGGCAGACTGGGGTCACATTATGACTTCATTGAAAGGCAACATGGGCTTCCCTACAGAGGTATGTGAAAGTAATGGAGGAGTGTATTGATGACCTTGAAAACCGCAACAGAGAGGTCACATGCGGATCACTGGCTTGCAGGAAGGAGCAGAGGGCAACTCAGTTCTTCAAATCCCACTTCCCTATGGTGCTGGGCCTCTGGACCAAAGACAACAGGGTGAAAATTGACGGAGCACACGGGACACCTGGCACACCAATTGGTGATGGTTCCAGGCTGGCGGGAATACAGCTTCACACCATCAGCAAAAAAACAGAAGATGTTTCTGGCAGCAAAGGAAAACGGGCAGTTCCACTGTGATGTGCTTTTCCCTTAAGACAGTCTTCTCACGCAAGGTTAAATCAGCATGACGTAATAATGCACAACCCAGCTGCCTTCTGTGTCAACCATGACGGTTGACTTTCTTTGGGATGTTTTATAACATTGCCAAAAAACAACACGCGTTTTGGATTTTTTTCAGCTGTGATCCCGTTTTCACAACAGCTGGTGAGCCGCGTGTGGAGGAGGCTTGTTGTAAATGTTGGAGCTTATTGCAACGAGATGGGAGGGGTAACATTAGAGAGAGGGTTGATTGGCCACTAGTTAATCGATTGCGAACGGCCTTCTCTTGGAAGAAAAATATATATATATACAATGTTAAAATGGGCCACTAAATATGAGAATAATGTGAAACAGAAAGAGAGCGAATGAGAGAGAGGGGCGGGTGGGTACATAATGCTACCTTTTATTGATTTTTCTGGGGATCGCTGTATTTTTCTGAGGACATCGTGGGCCGGATCAAGACGGGGCCGTATTTTGCCCATGTGTGGTCTACATCAACAGCTATACCTTCAAAAACACTAATGACAATGATATCATGACTAATGATATGCTTTAACAGCATTTTCATGTGATCTGTTTACAGTAGCATTCCAGCCATGCTTTATTTTATTGTTTAGTTCTTAAATAAACTTACTTTCTTAAATTTCCTGCCATACCAGGTGTATCTTTTGGTTAAGCCTTACGGGGTGGGAGTATTGGGGGGCATTTTATTGAGTGTTGAAATATATTTGTTAAGAGTCTTTTTGTATTTCCCGTCTTTTAATGGAATGAGTCTTTATAGGTTCATGGACCCAGTATTTATTTTGCGCCTTTTACGTTGTGCTTTGTTAGTGGGCTGTGGGTGTTAAAAGGTTTAGGGTATGGCTGTGTGTTGTACTTGATGTTTGTTCTGTCTATGATTTTACAGCCCCACTCTTTTTCATTGCTCTTTGCTGGTCTATTACTTTTTCTTTCTATAGAAAAAGGGAAGCCCCTGGGCTTATTTTAGGCACACTTGTACCGAGCCATCTGGCTCGAGCACACCAGGCTCTGTGCAAATGTGCCTGAAGTAAGCCCAGGGGCTTCCCTTTTTCTATAGTTGACAAGTTTGACTTCTCAAACTGAGCTCCTTGCATTCACCTGGAGTTTACTGCTTCTTGAATGTTAGCACTTGGCATTTTTCTATTGTCACTTCTTCTTTCTGCTTGTCATGAGCTGCATAAAAATTGTCAGCCTAAACATTGATGGTATGAATCATGTGGTTAAATGTCAAAAGTTACTTTTCTTCTTTAAGAAAAAAAAAGTTGTCAAATTGATTTTCTTTAAGAGACTCACCTGTCAGATCTTGAACATAATTGTTTAGTAAAAAACATTAATGGATTAATAATAATCATCATATAATTACAAACTAGTTAACAGTATAGTGCAAATCCAAAATAAGCACCCTTCCAAAAATATAAACTTAAAAATAAAATTGGTGGGGTTACATATGTGTGAGAAGTGGCATATGGCATACCATATCAAATCTGAAGTACAGGTGAGTGTATATGTTTAATGTGTAGTGTAACCTATATATCGGAATGTCAATGATTATGTCCCAGACAGTTGTGATCATCCACTAAGAGACATTAATCTAGAGAGAAAGATGTCATGGCTCTGGCCGTGACTTAAGGTTTTTCTTTGTGTGTCCACCTCATCATCCTCCAACTTAGTTATATTCATATTTTACCACTGTAAATTGTGTCTGTGTCTGCTTTTGGGTCCGATAGAAAACAAAAAATAGATTTAACGAACAGAACTAAAAATGGAGGCTGGACAGCAGAACCCCATGCCTCTTTTGTCCTTCTCTCTGCATGAGGTAGAGAGTTGTAAAGTCTCGTCTGACTGCCAGAAAGAAAGGATTTTCTGTGGCATTCTCTGGTGCTTTGTTTTGATAACAGTCTACTGCTGACAGTGCTCCTGTGCATGACCATCACACTGTGGAGAGGGTGAAAGTCATTGCCCATGAAGCTCCTCAGTTTGCACAGCATCCACCTCTCAGACACCACCAAAGAAACAAGCTCCACCCTCAGGGCAGAGCCAGCCTTCCTGATGAACTTGTTAATTCTGTCAGCATTGCTTGTCCTCACATAGTACTGCAGATACTGATTGACAGGAGCCTCTGCAGAAAGTCGGCTCTGGCCCTTCTTGTACACATCCTCAGTGTTCTTAGCCCAGTCCAGCTTGCTGTTCCTGGGGTACTCCAGGGTAATTGTGGTTGCACAGTGTCCTCATCCCCCTGGATGGAAATAGGTGGCTGTAGGTGTTTTCTGCCCACTGCTTCGGCCCACCTAGCTTTCAATAAAAATAGCATTATCCGGGAGAATTCTGTGAAAAGGTGTCACGTTTCCCTGCCTCGTTATTTTTGTCCTGTTTTCAGGTGTAATGATCTCAGTAGCAGCCCTTGTAGCTCTAACACAGAGCTGCCAACTCTCACCCATTGAGCGTGAGACTCACGCAAATGACGCTCTTCACATGTTCTTATGCGACACCTCTTATTTCTCACTCTGTCAAATAAAAATAAAAATAAAAATAATGCATGTCAGCTGACGCGCTACTTTGCCC
>JBBPCS010005433.1:0-10514 GCA_037974645.1 Hollardia meadi
ACACTGTGATGGGGGTGATCCGTACGGACCACGGGCCGACGACAATCCATTGTACCCCTAATGATTGGTCAAACTTGCGGAAAAGTTACAGAGTTTGGACAAAATTGCAAGGTCACGGTTCACGGGGATTGGTTGAAGTTTAGTGAATTGTTGCGATCGCAACATCGCAAAATACTGGAGGGACTGATCTGATACTGAATTAGTTAACTAGATCATTTTAACTACAGGATTATGGATACACATTGACTGGATTGATTTATTTTAATTTGCAATGTAAAAACAGCAGGTTGCTCTGCTTTATTGCCTCTGGTACAGTCAGGTATTTATTTGAATCATTTTTAAATAGATTTTAAAGGTTGTTTTTTTCCCATATTTCTATGTAGTTTGTACCTGCTGAGAGAAAAAAAAAATAGAGATGAGCTCCACAATGCATGCAGCTTCTGTGGTCAGTGCAGCAGCTTCAGGACACCTCAAACCAGAAAATACAAAACCAGCCTAAATGAAGAAAATCTTGAACGATTGCATAAGAGTTTATGGAGTTCAGACGTATAGTTGTCGGAGCTGGCAGATGATATGATTGACAAACAATTCAGAACTGCTTTTCTCAGAATTAAACTGTTGTTGGGTGAAGGTACTCTTGCTGGAACTTGAGCAACGAGCACGCTTTCCCAGAATAATTCTGTATCAGCACATTGCATCACTTGCCTGTCATCTCTTGGCACAAATCATCTGCCTTGAAACCAGGTTGTGTGTGTGTGTGTTAGAGTGTGTACGTGGGCATGTCTTATGCATGTATATTCACACTAATGCCACCGTAAGTGGAGGTATTAAAATATGTGTTTATTTGTGCATGTTTAATGTGCTCTCCTGTGTATGGTGTGTGTGTGTGTGTGTTTGCAAATATTATTCAGGCTCGTAATGACTATCTGTGTTAGTGTTTGTTTTGTTAGCCTGCCCATGTTTGCCTGCAGGAGCCAGTTAAATATTTCCTGCTGCCAAGGGGAGAAACTGCACCATAGTGCGTCAGCCACGTCCCCATCACAGAAATCAAAGGAATATGAATGTTTTTTTAAATCTCAGGCTACTGTAGGACACACCGAGTGACTGTCTGCTGGTTCTCCTTGCAATAGGCCACAGCGACAGAGCCAGCTTGCACTATCACCAACTTGGAATACAAAGAAATGAAGGCAGTGCTGAAACACCAGAAAAAAACAGATCTTTTCATACATACATCTAATAAAAAGAAGGTAGAGTTTACCTGAAAAAGAAGAACAACATCTCGTCTCTGCCCTGGAAAACAAAACAGCTTTCTCTCCCCGACTACGAATCCTGCCTTCGTCCTTCCTGGTTTCCGTCTGCCTGTTCCTGTGGCTGGTTGGCTTCCCCCTGCTTCACCAACGCAGCGTGAGTTTCCTGAACGATACTCCAGTGGGTTAAGTTACCACAGAGACGTCTACTGGTGCCATCCTTGGTTGGGGTCTCTCCTGTCACCATATCTGCCTCAAACAGGCAGCTACGCCCCGTAGCTCACCCTCACCCGGCGCCTTGCCAGATGTGTCAGGGATCCCTCCCGAGTACCATGACTACCGAGAGGTCTTCAGCAAGGCTAAGGCCACATCCCTGCCCCCTCACCAAGGGACGCTTATATTCACTGTCTGCTCCTGAGAGAAAGGCCATGGAAACCTACATCAATGATTCCATGGCCGCTGGCATCATCCGCCCGTCTTTTTCCCCTGCAGGGGCTGGGTTTTTCTTTGTGGAAAAGAAGGACAAGACTCTTAGACCTTGTATTGACTACCAAGGTCTTAACGACGTGACGGTGAAGAACCTCTACCCCCTTCCGCTCATCTCCTCTGCTTTCGAGCTGCTCCAGGGGGCTACGATCTTCACCAAACTTGACCTCCCTAATGCCTATCACCTGGTTCAAATTTGTTAGGGTGATGAGTGGAAGACTGCATTCAACACCCCCACAGGACATTATGAGTACCTGGTGATGCCTTTTGGCCTCACCAACGCTCTGGCAGATTTCCAGGCTATGGTTAATGATGTGTTAAGGGACATGCTGAACAAACACTTGTTCGTTTACTTTGATGACATCTTGATCTTTTCTAAGTCTCGTGAAGACCACGTCCAAGCCATCCTGCAAAATCTCAGTGAGAACTCATTGTTTGTAAAGTCTGAGAAATGTGAGTTCCACGCCCCCTCTGTCTCTTTCTTGGGTTACATCGTGGCACATAACAGCATACAGATGGACCCGCCGAAGGTATCAGCAGTCATCTTCTGGCCAGCTCTTGATTCCCACAAACGGTTGTAACAGTTCCTGGGCTTCGCTAACTCCTACGGCCGATTCATTCGCAACTACAGCGCCATTGCCTCACCTCTCACGGCCCTCACCTCATCTAAGGTGCCTTTTTGTTGGACCCAGGCTGCTGAAGAAGCGTTCCAGACCCTCAAGTCCCGTTTCAAGGTCCGCCCCCATCCTCCAAATACCTGACTCCGATCGGCAATTCATCATGGAGGTGGATGCTTCCGACGTGGGAGTGGGGGCCGTCCTTTCTCAATGTGCGGCTAGTGATCAGAAGCTCCACCCTTGCACCTTCTTCTCTCTGCGATTAACACCAGCTGAGAAAAACTATGACATTGGGAACAGAGAGATGCTGGCTGTCAAGCTGGCTTTGGAGGAGTGGAGGCACTGGCTGGAGGGGACTAAACAACCTTTCTTGGTGTGGACTGACCACAAGAACCTCAAGTATATCCAGTCAACCAAGGGACTGAATGCACGCCAAGCCCAGTGGTCCTTATTCTTCACCAGGTTAAATTTTTCCCTTTCCTATCGTCCAGGATCCCACAACGTCAAATCTGACACCCTGTCTCGGCAGATTCAGGGGGAAGAGGACTCTGTCACTAGGCCCAACTCCATCCTTCCTGCTCCTTGTGTGGTCGCTTCTCTGACCTGGGAGATCGAGGAGATGGTGCAGTCTGCCACTACGGCTCAGCCTGGCCCCAGCGCTTGCCCTCCCAACCACCTGTTCGTCCCTCCTGCTCTAAGGTCGGATGTACTTCTGTGGGAACATGCGTCCAAGCTCACCTGCCACCCAGGTATCCAAAGAACCTGGGATGTCATCCGTCAGCGATTCTGGTGGGCCACACTGGAAGAGGACACACGGGAGTTTGTTAATGCCTGTCCAGTCTGCAACCAGCACAAACCCTCACATCAGGCTCCTGCGACCTCTCCCTGTTCCTCACTGACCTTGGTCTCACATCTCCCTGGACTTTGTCACGGGCCTTCCCCCCTCAGGCGGCCACACTACCATTCTCACTGTGGTGGATTGCTTCAGCAAGATGGCTCACTTCATACCCCTGCCCAAACTCCCTTCAGCCAAGGAGACTGCTGGGTTGATTCTCCTCCATGTTTTTCAGCTTCATGGCATCCCCGTCGACGTGGTTTCAGACCGAGGACCCCAGTTCACGTCAGTGTTTTGGAAGGCGTTCTGCTGCCAGCTTTGGGCAACCGTCAGCCTGTCCTCTGGGTTCCATCCCCAGTCCAACGGTTAGAACCAGGAGATGGACCAGGCGCTACGCTGCATGGTTTCCCGTAATCCTTCCTCTTGGTCTCAACATCTCTTGTGGGTTGAATATGCCCACAACACCCTCACCAGCTCCGCCACAGGCCTATCCCCCTTCCAATGTGCCTATGGGTATCAACCTCCCCTCTTCCCAGCCTTGGAGGAGGAAATCTCCTGCCCATCCATCCAGACCTTCATCCGCTGTTGCCGCCGAACCTGGGCCCAAGTCCAAGCCTCCCTCCTTCGTGCTGCTGATCGCTACACCACCACTGCCAACCGTCATCTCTCCCAAGCTCCCGTCTATCAGGTTGGCCAGAGGGTATGGCTATCTACCCGGGACCTTCCCCTACGTGTGGAGTCCAGGAAGTTGGCACCCAGGTTTATTGGCCCATTCGTCATCGAAAAGGTTGTCAATCCAATGGCAGTGAGGCTCAAGCTTCCTCTGTCCATGAGGCTCCATCCCACATTTCTTGTTTCAAGGGTCAAGCCAGCCCGGGAGAGCCCACTGGCTCCTGCTGCCCCTCCCCCGCCTCCTCCTCGTTTCATTGATGGGGGTCCTGCATACTCCATTCATCACCTCATCCGTTCCCGTCGTCGTGGGAGGGGACTCCAGTATCTGGTCGACTGGGAGGGGTACGGTCCCGAGGAGAGGTCTTGGGTCCCCTCCCGCTTCGTCTTGGACCCCCACCTTATCAGGCGGTTCCACCAACAACACCCGGACTAGCCCACTCGCTCTTCAGCAGCCCCCATTAGACTCCGCGGCAAGGCTCCTCCTGCTATTCCTCCCGGTACCTCAGAGGAGAGGGAGCCGCCCTCGGAGGAGGATGAGGAGTCACTCTCTGAGGAGGAGTCTTCATCGGACAGCGAGGGGATCAACCTCCCCATATAAACTCCTGCTTCACTCTCACTCACTGCCAGATTGTTCTTAGCCTCCACGCAAGACTCTCCAGCGATTACTCCTGGACTGATTCCCCTTTGCCAACCCTGCCTGCCTCTGACTCTCCCGTCTCGTCTCTGCCCCGGAAAACACAACAGCCTTCTGTCCCTGACTACGAATCCTGCCTTCGTCCTTCCTGGTTTCCGTCTACCTGTTCCTGTGGCTGTTTGGCTTCCCCCTGCTTCATTGACGCAGCATGAGTTTCCTGATCGATACTCCAGTGGGTTATGTTACCACAGAGACTCTAATGCAATAATCGCCTCTGTTGCCGGAGTTTCCGGTTTCCTGAATTGACGTCAGACTGCTAAGACTGTAGTGTACTTCGTAAATAAAAGTCATTACCAATTATACCTGTGGTGTGTTGTGCTGCAAGGGTTAGGGTTGCACTTATTTTAAAGATGATCATTAGTAACTGAACTGTTTATAACCATTACTGTATATCGTCTTTCAGCTCATTGTTTTGGTTTTCCACCATGTAACTTTACTGTTTTGGTTCACAGTGACTGTTTTCATCTTTGTTTTTGACTGCAGCTGACAGCTTTTATTTAGTTTTTTCTTTAGCAAAAACACAAATTGAGTGACCAAACACTGAACGTCGAGGTTCATTTAGCAGCTACAGGGCCGGATAATCTACTCAGGAGTTGGTGGAGACCAAAACAGAGCTGAAAGGAGAGCGACTATTGGCAGGTGGCCAGAAACAGGACTTCAAATGAATGCTAGTATTGCTCAGTAACCACTGGATGTGCAAATAGGCAAATGTTTGCCATTTCAGGTTACCGCTGCAGTGTTGTGTTTACAGCTCGTTTCTACTGATCCCAAGTTGTCAAAAAGGGTTAGTACAGTGTTTTAGATCACATAGAAGCACTGCTTAAAAAGATTTTCATTTATTAATGGTGCTATGTTTTCTGTGTTGTCTTAAAAATAGTTTTAGAATGGTGTGTTCCTTATTAATTATTACAGTGCAGCTTTATCTATATTTATTTACAGAATTAAGAAAAAACATTTATCCTTTGAGTTGTACTTGTACCAAGTTCTTTGAGAGGCTCAATCGTAGAATTATTGAAACTTTGTTATACTAAAGCACTTTTTTGGCCTTTGACCAAATTTCAAAGCAATCCCTGTACAAATCATAACCAATCAATTTGTTGGATTTATGAAGTCAACCTGAAGGCTGAAAAACTGTTTGTTCTTTACGTCAGAGGAGAGAGAATTGTACACTTGTGCATGCAGCACACGGTTTACACTCTAGCCAAGTTCATCAGATTCTGTTCTAATCTTATTTCTGGTAGTTGCAACACCTCCGCCACAGCTCTGCAGTGCTAAGGTGTGAGCTAATAGTGTAACTGCTGATGGTCAGTGTGTGTAGAAATTAGAGCTGTAGACCAAAAATCTTTCCAGATGCCATATTTTGTTCGAGTTTAATGCTGATTTCATGACCCAGATATTGAGTAGCTGCTGATCTGCAGAAGATCATTTCCTGGCAATTCATATTTTCATTTTGGAAGTTCAGTTCTCACACTTTTGCATGTCTTCGTCTGAGGTTGGTTCCGGACACGGTGAAGTTTGATAGCTTTCCTAAGCACGACAACACGGAGACATGACCCCAAAATGCAAATACCAGTTAGCTGAAGGAGTTTAATGATAGTTATTTGTTGAGCCTTGTTTGTATACGAGCACCCATACTGTTGAATAAAAAGATCGAATCATACATATATACGTAATAAATAACTGAAAATAATAAACAGGATGAATGAAGTTACATTAAACATATGCATGTAGATCGCTTTCCTTTTATCTCTCTTTGCCACACTTTGCACATGTCTGCGGTGATGACGTGTGACAAAAGCAGCGGTAAAGTGTGTGTGCTGCTATTTAATCAAACACTTGAAACAGGAAACTGTTGGTGCGTCCGTTTCTGTATGTTTCTCTTCCCTTTGTAGTGTAGTGTGTAGTCTGTGTGTGTAGTGTAGTGTGTAGTCTGTGTCTAGTGGCATAACATTTGTACATCTTTTTCACAGAGGATTGCAGCGAACCAATTTTGATCATCAGCAGCTAATAGGGTAGATAAAAACCTTTGTAGAGCACCTTAAATGTAACAGCACGCCATTTTTACTCGCATTCATAGACAGAAAGCCTTTTATTTAATCTTTTTTCTAACTTTGCCCCTAATTAATGAGTAATATCAGTGGCTTTCTGTGGGAACTGAGGTAGGGATGATGTATTGCCGCTTTGATGAGGCTCCTCATTCATTCTGCAGTGACCAACTTTTGTTGCTTCTTCTTTTTTATCTCTGTCTTTCTCGGTGTTCAGTTCTCCAGCTGAAGCTACAACAGAGAAGGTCCAGGGAGGAGTTGGTCAAGCAGGGGATCATGCCACGTGAGTAGACAGCGATACATTTTAGTGGAAAATGTTGGTCCATGCCTTGAAATAGTCATCGCTTCCATTTTTTGAGTACACTCAGGCTATAAATTGTTTACAGAGTTGGCCTTCTCATGGAGTTATTTACCACCTTTTAAATTCACTTTTTAGTGTGTGCCACAACCATTAATTTGAGAAAAGACAAGAAAGGGTTGGAAGGGTATGGTTAAAAATTTTAAAATGCAAGTTTGTACTATACAGAAGTTACACTTGTTCAACACATTAATTCAATATATCAAAAAAGTTGGCTTTACAACCTTATAACTATAAATACTTCAGCCATTAACGATTACTTTCATTGCTCATCAATCTGCCAATTAATTTTTTTAATTAATCGACTCACCATTTTGCTTAGAAAATGTCACTTAAAAATGTCTGGAATTTCCCATTTCCCAAGGTGATGTATTCAAATGTTTTATTCAACCAACAATCCAATCCTCATGCATATCCAGTTTTCTATGACAGATCATTAAATCCTCACACACAAACAGTTTTAACAAAAACTCAACGTTATAACCTTGATAAATGTAGGATTTATTGCTGGGCTGTCGTATTAAACTGCATTCATTTTAAAACCAAGCATCCTTATTTCATTCATTCATCACTGCCTGTATGAATCTGTCCCATCGTTTTACTTTTAGCCTCATTACTTGCAACTCTGCAGTTCTCTGAAGTGATTTGCATTGTGGTTAAGACAGTGCCATCGTCTCCTACAGTTTCGTAGTGAGGTGAACCAAGGTCGAACTTCAATTGCCTTCATAAACATCGGTTTGCTGCTTTTTGTTATCTGATTCAGAGATTTCGTCGTGCAGCAGCAAACTCAAAATGTTTTCAAGTACAGCTTGTTAGTTCTGATTATATGCTTTTGGCTTTTCTTTTAGTTCTATTAGCTAGAACATCATTTTCATTAGAGAGTGTTTCAGACAGCATACCTTTATGCTGCTGTTCAGCATCATGAGCTAATAACAGTGGGTTCTGGTGTTGATAATCAGTAGGAACATTCATTTCTGTGAATGACCTAAACGATCTACAAATCAATGCTAATAATCCCATTTCTTCTAATGATTGCTGATCACACGAGTACAGCTTATTTTTGAAATTCATACTCTGCGTTTGACAGTTGATATCGTAATAGTCTCACACACAGGAAGTGTGTTGTGCTGTGCGTCTTATCTGCTGGTACCTCCTTTTGTTATCTCCTCATCTGTTAAATGCTTGAATTAGCTGCCTGAAAACTATTTATGTGGACGTTTTTTGCGCAATCACCTCTGTGCTGCATCACAAATACATTCACACACGATTTCGTCTTCGTTACAATACAAAGACCGACAGCATTAATATGAGCATGGCTCAGGCCTCATCTGGTGGAGAGCTACTTAGACTGCAAATTAAAATATACCATTGTTGACAATGAGGGGACAAAACGGCACTGTTGGTTTTCTTATTGTCTGTGTGGTGAGCATGTGGCAGCATTTATAATCTGAACAGAACAGAGACGCTTATATCGACACCGGCGAGATGCTAAATGCTAAAGTAAAGCTAAATATGCTGATGGCCATGTGACAGACAAAGGTGGCTGAAGGTTAACTCTGTCAGGTAAAGGCTTTATTTGTATGCCGCTGGATTATGTTTAATTTATAGGTTAGGGTTCCGGTATGGGTTTTAATGTGGTTAATGTCAGAGTACGGACATGGCAAGGCAATTAGCCACTGACATTTCAGCTACCCTCCTCTATCACATGACCTTTATCATAATTGCCTCGTTTGTCATTTCTCAGGAAGACAGAAGGCAGTTGGACGAGCGACAACACACACACACAACTCCCACCTCTGTATCTCTAATCTCCCTCTCTGACTCATCTTGTTCTCCTCTTTACGTCTTTTTAAGTCCTCATTCTTTCTTCTTTTTCTTCTTTCCTTTTCCTCCTCTAACTGACAGTCCACATGCTTAGGTCCTACCCTCTTTCTCGAGGATGTAAGGTTGGATGTCATTCTCTTCACTCACTCATTTTTCCTCCTTGTTACCTTTCAGCTCCTTTCTTCAATAAAACATCAGATTGGACATCAGAGGAAAACTTCCTCTTTAGTTCCAGGTCCATATCTTAAAATCAGCCACTTGACCTTCACTTAACCTGCTTGATTTCAACATGTACAGTCAATAAACCAACAGACTGAAGCAGTTTGTCACATGGCCACTTTTAAAATTTACTATTAAGTTGACCTATTGCTTGCAATATTGACCTGTCAGTAAACTAAGCTAATAAATAACAATGGAGAAGGACAGTAGAGGGCAAAGCCATGCTGAATGGATAATCACAGCACAGAAGCATCTGAGAAGCAGTGTGGGGAGCTATTGTGGGTTCTGCACTGTAGATGGAAAAATTACCAACAAAGAAAAAAAACAACAAGTAGCTGCCTTACTCTAGGACAACAACAACAACAACAACAACAACAACAACAACAACAACAAATCTGAGGACTCAGCTGCTAGCGTGCCACCCAAGTGAGGTAGTGGAGGAACCAGAAACAAGTGGAGCAACATCAACTGTACAACCTCATCTGGCTGCCTACTTTTTGCCACTCTCATCCTCAGGACATTGTAGGGCATTGTATAATGATTTATAAGACTTTCACAGTTAGTGTGGCAACTAATTTCTGGCTTTGCAGATGCTATTATGTCATTTATGAACTCTGCATACGTGTAAGTATATTTACACTTACTGGTGGAGATGGAGGAGCTCTCAGAGTTCTCACATGTATGAATGACAGAACCAAACACTTGACATGTTTGATGAAGGCAACAGTGATATCTGAGTAAATTTGTGGCTATAGTGAAGCTATTTTATCAGATTGACAAACGTATTACACAGCTTAACCTGCTGAGTGTTTCCTTAGCACAGGTTAGTTGGTTAACTCACAAGAAAACAGACAACAGACTGAACACAGCGACAGCCACCACCAGTGGAAGTGATGCTGCTCGAAGTTCTTAAAGACTGGGAATGCTGGTTAGCTTTAGTCGGGTGGCGAGAAGCCATGATGCAGCCACTCATGCACATAACGGAGTCTTTTCTCTCTGACCTCATCCCACCACTCTCTATTTCCTCCTCTTCATTTTCCCTTTGGTCTGTTCTTCCATTTTTCTTCCAGCTGCCTCTCTCCATTTATCTCCTCTCCTTGTCCTCCCTCCATCCGTTTTCTGATTCTCCGTCTTCTTCCTATTTCCATCCCTTTCACTTTTGTCCCTGCCTCCAAAACTGTATTTTTTGCTCATCCACCCATCCTTCCCATCATCCATCCTACCACCCATTTCCCATGTAGCTGACTGACAGGCAGGTTCATACCCCCTCAAGGAGACCACATAGCCCTCTCATGGATGGGTGAGAGGTCTAAGAGGGGTGATGTCCCCAAGGTGTGCACGAGTGAGTGTGTACCAGCAGTGTGACAGTGCTCAGCGATGTGAACTCAGGCTTGAGCAGGTACCAGCAGTCTTACCCCAGGGTTGCTAATCTAGTAACACCACTATGTGTGTGTGTGTGTGTGTGTGTGTGTGTGTGTGTGTGTGTGTGTGTGTGTGTGTGTGTGTGTGTGTGTGTG
>JBBPCS010005434.1:0-10514 GCA_037974645.1 Hollardia meadi
AGTGGCCGTTCGAGGAATTGCAGTTTTTGGCACTTCCGCATTGGCTTCATTTTTCAGCCCCGGAGGTTGCCGCTTGGTTTATCCCTAGTTTATAGTATTGTGCAGGTATGGTACTCTTGGATGGAACAGAGCCATTGTTAATTCTATTGGCTCCACACACTATATGGCCAAAGGTTAGTGGACAACTGACCACCACACCTACAGTATATGAACGTGTTTGACGTAACATTCTAAAACCATATGTCATGTTTGTGCCGAAGAGAACACGAGGATGCAGACACCGGAGGCAGTGCAGATTCAGTCCAGTTATATTTAGTAAATACCAAAAACAAAAAGGCTTATGGACGGTGAGAGGCAGGCAGAGGTCAAATCCAGGTAGTCAATCTGAACACAGTCAAACAAATCCAGTAGGGCACAGGCAAAAATACAGTCTGCAGAACAGGCAAGGTCCGGATAACAGTAAGGCAAAACAAAACTCAGAACACTAGAAAAAACACAAGAGGCACACTGGGAAACTGCTAGGACGAAGGCACAGAAAGTAACAAGCTGTCAAAAAACGAAGGAGAACACACAAGACACTAGAGGCATTAATATGGAGTTAAAGGCATTAATATAGAGAGGCTTTCCTCAAGATCTTGGAGAGTGTCTGTGGGTTTTTGTGCCCATTCAGAAGAGCGCTGAGGTCAGGCACTGATGTCAGACGAGAAGGCCTGTTTGCAGGCGTGTTCAAAGATGTTCAGTGTGGTTGAGGTCAGGACTCTGCACCTGTTCCTCCACAGCAAACTCATTTAACCACGTCTTTATGGACCTTGCTTTGTGCACAGGAGCACAGTCATGCTGGAACACACTGTTGCCACAAAGCTGGAAGCACCCATGGCTAGAATGTCTTCAGATTCTGTAGCATTAAGAAGACCCCTCATCGGAACTAAGGGGCCGAGCCCGAACTCTGAACAACAGCCCCACACTGTTATCCCTCCCACACCAAACTTAACAGTAGGCACTATGCACTCTGGTAGGGGGTGAAGTGGCTATACTCTAGCAGGTATTGGTTACTATACAGTCTGAAACAGTGAAGTGTGGAGCTTAAACTCTTGTGGAGGCTTGGAGTCTGAAGCTGTTTGAAGTCAAATTTGCTGGGTTTCTCCACGGCAGTGCTCAAGCTCCAGGCCTGTTCACCATCTACCCATAAGAGCCGAGAACCACTTCCTTCACATCTTTATTCATGTATTATAATATTCACATATTTAAGATCAAAGTTGGTTGCCCTCCGTGCTCAAGGTCAGGGTCACTGATCACTTTCATTTCATTGCCTAAGCTCTAATGTGCTTTTATTGATGTGGCTCTGAAGGCTGCCTCACTAGTTTTGTAATGGCGCTGCCATAATTCTACAACGGGTCTGTCTCTCTGTCATTGAATTTAATTCTTGCGAGCTGTCAAATTATCTCCATCAACATTTATATTCCATATATACATGTATGACTAGCATGAGATCCTACAGTGAACCCCTCTAGTAAAATCTGAATAATTAAACTCTTTTGAAGAGCTGGCAGCTCTGTAAAGACGAATAACCAACCGCATCCATTGATTTTATGGGAAACTCATTAATTATTAATATACATTACTGAACTTATTAAAATAAAATGCAAATACCAAATAAAATTTTATAGCATGTTTTACCCATTTTTATTCTTGGTATCAGTGTGTAACTGACAGCACTGATTGGCTTATGTGCATTGCCAGGCTTGTGTACTGGAACTCAAAGAATGAAGGAGCCAGAAGCAGACACAGCACTGGAGGCAGACTGATAGCTTTCCATAGTTTTAATAATAAAACAAGAAAACACAAGGCTTATGGGGTGTCAAGGTAAGCAGAGGTCAAAACCAGATATCAGTCAAAAGCAAATAAATCCAAAGGGGCACAGGCTAAATCCAAAAATCTAAAGAAATCCAGGCAAAGTCCAAAACTGCAGGTAACAAAAATACACAAAATACTGGAAAATGCAAGGATGACAGTACACAGGGTGAGACGATGAACTGGAAGAGACAAAGGGGAACACACAGACTCAGGCCTAGTCCATACGAACGAATATTTTTTTTCCCTGCCTTTGTTTAAAAAAATATCTCCGTCCACATGAAAACACAAAACATGTTGTCAAGTGCTGTCAAGAGCATGCCAAAGCAACAGGTGGCGATATAACCCTAACCGTATAGCCATGTTGATCAGAAGCCTTAAAAAAAATAGTTATTACTGGTTCCGGTAGGCTAACAACAATGGCGCATCAAGGAAGGGGTGAGTTCAATGTGTGGACTGATAGTGAAGTTGAATTATTTCTCAATATCACGCTTGATTATAAAATGTGAACTGGGAGTCATGTCAGGCCAATTATGCCGACATCCATGTAAAAAGTCCAGATAACAACGTTAAAAGCAACAGTATTTTGGCTACCTCCGCCATTGCAGAAAATTGCCTCATGTAAACAACATAGACACGGTGCACAGTCTGACGTCAAACAAAGGAGATAAAGGTGCATGCTCTGATGTTGCAAGACAAAAACTCAGTTTTCCCTGTCTACATGTCAACACTATAAACCACCTTTGTTTAAAAAAAAAAAAATCCCGTCCACACAAGCAGTTTTAAAAAATCTATCCGTCCACATGAAAACGCAAAACACGTTGTCAAGTGCTGTCAAGAGCATGCCAAAGCAACAGGTGGCGAAATAATCCTAACCGTATAGCCATGTTGGCCAATCAGAAGCCTGAAAAAAAAGTTATTACTGGTTCCGTTAGGCTAACAACAATGGGGCACGGCGCACAGTCTGACGTTGCAAGACAAAAACTCTGTTTTACCCTTCAACACTTCAACACTAAAATGAAGTTTCTGAAAATTTTCACCCTGGCAGGAGTTTTGCAAAAGCTCCTTTTTCAGTGACCTAACCCACAGTTTACGTGTGGACGAAAGGCCAAAACGCATAGAAAAAGCGTTTCCCAAAATATCCACATACATGTGGACAAGGCCTTACAAACACAGGGAAGGGCAGGTTAACAGGACAGAGGTGAAACTAATCAGGGCAAACAATCACACTGGCAGGAAAAGAACAAAGGCAGGAAGTGTGAAGCAAGACATGACACATGAGGGAAAAACTACAAAATAAAACAGGAAATAACAAACTAAACCCCAAACCATGACAGTGCAGTAGTTACAAGCAATATCAGCCAACAAATGCTGTATATCACCACCCTTCTTTTTATGTTCGAACATTAGATGTAGTTATAAATCTTATGGCTGAAGCTAATAGATGGGATCAAATTCAGCTGTTTTTGGTGCCTCAGTCATCTTCAAGAATAAACCCAAGAAAACCCAATAGAAAATTGCTGTTTGACACATTTAACATTTAACACACGGATAAAGAAGAAATTTGTTATAAAATCAATCCAGAAAAATACACCGAGAGACATTTTCATCTAACTCTAACTGTACCTTACGTTTGTGCTTTATAGCTGTACTTTATCAGAAGTATTAAGATCTAAGTGAGAGTAGCAATACAACAAGGTAAATTCACTGTATTCAGAGTAAAATGCCTTCATTCAAAATGTTACATAAAAGTACAGAAGGATAGCTACAAAATCAAATTAAAGTATCAAAAGTAAGAGTACTCATTAGGCAGCAACAAACTTATTTGGTTAACGATGGCTCCGAAGTGTCCCAGTGAGACAGAATGCACAATACAAAGACCTGAATGGAATGCAGTTGTTTTTAATGGTAACAGTTACACCTGTCCTTTTCCTGTCTGCTGTGAAAAAGCTATACATTTTGGGAAACACACTTATTTGCTTTCTTGCTGGGAGTTAGAGGAGAAGATTGATACCACTCTCATATCTCCGAAGCTACAGCCAGCAGCTGGTTAGCTTAACTTAGCTTAGTGTAAAGACAAAAAAAGAGGGAAACAGCCAGCCTGATCACTAGTAATATCTCTAAACTTCACCAATTAACATGTTATATTTGTGTGACAATGACAGGTTATGGTTTAACAGGGAGTTATGTGTTGAACTACTTCTTGACTGGATGCAGTGCCTGTTTCCAACTGTTGTTTAAAGCTAAGCTAGGTGTGTGGCTGTAGCTTCATATTTGCCCCACAGATATGAAAGAAGTATTGATCTTCTCATGTAACTCTGCAAACAAACAAAAAAACATGCCGAATTTCTCAGAAATGTTGAGCTATTATTTTAATCTAAAAGGAAGTTGTTAAACAAAGGCAGTGAAAAAAGTACATTAAGTCGAAACATTAAGTGAAGCGCCTCAAAATTGTACTTATGTACAGACCCTAAGTGAATTAGTTACCTTTTAACACTGTTAGTTATATTCTTTTACCACAACCTTATCTGAACAGTGGTCTGAAAGCTTCTATAGAACTCAGGTTGTTTACATTTCATTGACTATTTGGTGTTGAATGTGTCTCTATTTCACAGTTAAGGCCTGTGACATCATCAGCTAACTTCATGCACACCTGGTATTCATTAACTGTCTTTTCCTGACACCTCTACCTGTTTTACACTCTAAATGTTGGTGTATTTACTGTTTTGTAATAATACGTTGAAACATAAAGTGTTTAAAATATCCAGATTTTGCAACTGTTCAGTAAAACTGTATGCAGTGAAAACACATTAGCATTTAGGCATTAGTAAAACAATGCTACCAGAGGTCTGGTAGTTGTCATGTTACAGTAACATGGTGGGACCTTGTCACATATATTTAGTTGTCTTGATAACCCTTTGAAGCTGAGACAGATAATCAGAGCTCACACCCTAACATGTGTGGGACGCCACCTCAATAGCCGGATGTTTGGGCTTCAGCAGAGAGGAAAGAGGCCACCCAGTGCAGACCAGTGTCACTGCTGTAATGGCTTTCCTGAAAAAACTGTCCAATCACACAAAACAAAGTTGTTGTTTTGTTTTTAGTTTTTTTTAACTTCTTGACATAAATTAAGATGTGTATAACTTTATCACATTCCATTTCTACTCTTGGGTAGGTTAAATGAATTTTTTTGTTTGTTTGTTTGTCTGTTTTGAATTTCTGGCCGTCAAACTCAATCCCATCAACTTTATTTCCAGCCACAAGAAATGAAAAAACAACAACTGTACACTTCCTGTTCAGCACATACAGACAAAGTTTAGCGACTAGCTGGTGAACATAATATTTTTAGCTTAGCAGCTAAAGAGACAGATATTTACCTCAGGAGTTGGTGGAGACCCAAAACAAAGCTAAAAGGAGAGTAAAGATTGGACTTGAATTATCAGGTGGACAGAACTACAAATCCACTGCAAGGCTAATGTTTCCCTGTGTCTGCTAGTTGTGTAACTAGGCAGCTATTTGCTAACACATTACCCATACAAACGTTATGAGGTGATGCTGTATGTCAAAGTTTTGTTAAGCTTGTTCTGCTGCCCAAAAGTGGCCAAAAAATCAAGTCCTGCACCTCTCAGAAAATTGTCACTGCAATAAATTTGGAGGCCTTTGGTTAAAAAAAAGAAAGATGTCAGCTAATGAATATTGTTCAAATATAAAAATTCTATCTGACAACATAAATGAGAAGTATTGCTTTTTTGGCATGTTTTTATTTTGGTGATTTTTTCATTGTTTCAGCAGTTTAAGTTGCATTTGAGGTCTTCTATAGGGGCTTTTCTTTTCCAACAAAATTAGAGTTCAGGTGCAAATATGTATTAATGAACACTTGAAGATAGGTGACAATAGGAAAGACTCAAAAAATGCATTGCAACCTCAGTAGTACAGGATATCACAAACCCACTCAGTCAACACCTTACTTTACTGGCTTCTGGGTGCAGGTATAGAGCACTGAGGTTCAGATTAGTTCACTTTGGGAAAAGCCTAATTCCAGCAGCCTTAACTGCTTAAATAATAGACCCTGTTGAAGTAGCAGAGTGTATATTGCATATTGAGTGTATACTGTATACTTAATGTAGATTGTTTAACTGTCACTGTATGTCATTATTGTATGTGTGCTGTCTTTTGTCTGATGTACAGTGCTATGGAAACAAATTTCCCCTTGTGGGACAATAAAGTCTAAAGTCTAAATGGAAGAACATAACAACTAGAGTGCACAAGTGTTTGAAAATGATGTAACTCATATGCTATGACTTTCATATTCTCAACCCAACTGAACACCTATGGGAGATTCGGGAGCAACATGTTAGGCAGAGGTCTCCACTTCCATCACCAAAACACCAACTGAGAGAATGCTGGAAGAATGCTGTTCATCCCAGCCCATAGAAGAATCTATACCAAGCAGCACTGAAGCTGCCCTGGAGGCTCATGATGTTCGAATTATACTTGAAGGCATCTTATGTTAGTTTGTCCATTCATTTGTCACCAAAAAGCTTCAGACCAGAAATATCAGTGTTGATATGATCCTCTAAAACCTTGTGTCGGTCAGCCTGTGGTGTTTATTTATACGGTGACCTGTGAGAGATTCACCCTCCCTATACTTTCCATTTGAAAGGCTATCTGTTGGGTTGTATTAATAGGCTGAGGTGGCAGAGCACACACACTTTCCGGGCTGGAATTGTGGAGGGTGTAACACACACTAAATGTTCCTTGTGGAGCAATGGAATAGGTGATAAAAACAGTGAAGGTCTGCTCAGATTTACTGTGAAGCTGTATATATTTTAAATGAAATGTTACGACAGTAAAATAAATGGGTATTATTTATTATTATCCACTGAATTTAATATTCATATCTTTTTTTAATGTCCTTCTGTATCATGTATAACACTATAAATTACTTTGTTGAAAGGTGATATATGCATGAATTTGCCTCGTCTTTAATAGAGTGGAGTTACAAGGTGGCGAGGCCTTGGTCTGTTTACACTTTCAACACTAGATGGGGATGTTGGCTCACTGTTCACTCACAATGGAAACAATACCACAGCACCAGTGTTGAGCACTGATGTGGAAAAACTGACCCTGACACTCTAGAATTTGATCTGTACTTTTATTGAGCAACTGACAACAGTTTGATCATCTATTGATTGGTTTATAGATGCCATGTGGCAGCTGAAACTGTACAAGCTGTGTGAGGTTGCAACAGCAGACTGGTTCATTCCTGCGAACAACACAAGGAATTTGTCGAGTGTATACAAAATGACATGAAGTTTACCCTGAGATAATTAAAACACAATAACATAGAAAGATATGTCCAGTTATAAAGGAAAGAATATGACACTTAACATGATGAACAGTAACGCTTCATTCATATTCTCAGTGCTGTCATTTACCATACGACTCAGTAATGTTACATATGTGATTTGCACCGAATTTCAACACTTACATTTCATCAGATCACATCTTTAAAAAAAAATAATATACACCAAATGCTGAGTAAAATTTACTACTTGAAGTTTCTGCTAATTTATTTCTAAGCATATTAACAAATTTGGGTGGACTGTGGAGGCCCAAACATGGCAAAAGTAAATCAAAAATATAACTGAATTCATCAATAAATGATACTGTTTGTGTATAATTTGCTAGTCTATAAAGAAATATGAAGATTTATATTTTTCTTTTAGCCTCCAGTTGAACCTCGCATTTTTGCTCTAAACATCCACCGCCTCCTATGCCCATGCATACATGAACACGTCCATATAATTATCATAGTATGTATGATAAGAGTATGTATATAGGAAATGTTGCATGGGGAAAACAGAAAACAGACAAATGATTACATTTCTGCCAGGACCAACACATTGGAAAACTGGGGAATTGAAAAATAAAATGAGCTACTGAAAAATAACTGTTTTAATTTAAAGTTTTCATTTATTCTATCAACTGTTTAGTGATGGAAGAAAATACAAATAATTTGCTTTTTGCTTTTACCAAGAAAAGATACAGGAAAAATACAGGAAAATATAATTAATAAACATATTCTTTTTACACTTTATTTGATTGTTCAACCAATTGGTGTATTTAGTTATGTTTTGTTCTGATAGGTGTTAATTAATTAATTTTGTCAGTTTTTGTCCTCCAAAGTGACAAGTGCCAATAATTTCTAGTGCTGCAAAGGTTTTTTGGTTTCTTCAGACTTTCATGAATAATTGTCATAAAGATTAACATTGACTTAGGGGGGGGGTCAAAGGACAATTTTTAAAGAGAGGAGAACAAACCACCGACCCAGACTCGTGCAGTGCCCTGTTCAGCACCTTGCTACTGTCTGTACAAACCAACAGCTTAAGCTAAATTACAATGCAAACTGAAAAATACAGATAATGTTTTTCAGGAAATGTGACCGTCATAAAAAGTCTGTAGAAATAAACAGATAATTTGTCAAAAACAAAAAAAGCAGACAGTAGAATCTTTGGCAACATTCTCGACGAATGCTTGGTTGTGGGAAGGCATTACAATTAGTTTAGCACCATATGAAATTTCCAGTCCCTCTCTCTGTTTCTTTCTCTACATGGTTACATCACGCTGGATGTGATGAAGACATGGATCCTGGCGAGGAACGAGGTGAACGTCCCCTGCCTCAGCAGCTTCATCTCCACATCTATCAGGAAGTCTTTGGGCTTGCGGACTTGTCTCTGCAGGTAGACAGCGCCTGTGAAACTGTTCAGCTTCCTGGTGCTGAAATAGCCCTCCTTGTTGCCCTTGATGATGCCGATAAAAATGTGATCGCCGGAATAGGCGGGGGATGGTCCGATTCGGAAGATCTGGGCAGGAGTGATGATGTTGGTCTGGAAGCTGAGCTGGTAGTACGTGATGCGGACAGGGGAGTTCTGACAGTCTAAGGAGTTAGGGGGACAGCTGACCCGCTCACAGCGTCTGAAGACGACAAGAAGTCAAGAAAGAATGACAGAAGGGAAGAGGATGGATGAGCCAGGTTATACTGGAGCAGCAGTGTTTGTCAGTGTGCTTTATTGGTAAAAACAATTATGTTCAGTATCTTCCTCCTGTCGAGTTTGATGGGTCCTGCTAACAACTGTTTTTGTTTCCAGTGACAGATTTTACTTCTCCTTAGAACAATTAATGGCCTCGCTCCAGACTACAAGTCTGAATTACTTGCTTATCATCCTGCTAGCAATCTACAGTCCTCAGGCAGGAACCAGTTGGCTGTTCCCACGTCAAGGTGCAAGGATAGAGGGGACAGAGCTTTTGCTGTGAGGGTACCTCAGGTATGGAATGATTACCTGATGAAACCAGACTTTTAAAATCAGTATCCTCCGTTAAGTCCTATATAATGGTTTTATCCTGATTTCTCTTTATTGACATGTCATGTCTAATTTTACTAAACATGTATCTATTGTAAATTTTAGTTTTTGTGCCAATATGTCATCCACGCTCTTTGTAACATTAGTCCTGCATGTCCTCAGATAGCTGCAGGTTCAGCTGTCAATGTAACTACTGTTAGTGACTTCACACTGTAGACTGTAGGTTTTTTAAAAGTCACCATATAAGACAAAATTGGTTATGAAACTTGCAGGTACTTGCAACAAACTATCTGCCTTTAGGTTAGCACCCACAGACACCCAAACAGTCCTACACTGAGCTACTGTAAGGGCAGGTGAAGAACAAGAGATATGGTTTTTCCTGCATCATGTGAACGGTCAATAAATCAGCTCTAAGAAATATGGACATTTTTCTTTACTACTCTGTATTGAAAGTTGCATGCTACACTTCAACAGCGTTTCCCATACGTTAATTTATTTGTGGCGGCCCGCCAGACTATGAGCACAGCCCACCACACATTAATTTTCTATTTTTGGAGTTGCACTCCCCCCCTTGTTCTCTCTCTTTATTTCTCTGTTCCCCACACAGAGGTTACTTGGGTTGGCCGCCCAGTTATCTTAACATGCGCCGTGGTATATTTAGTGACACATTTTATATATATAGGCCTATTTTTTTGCCATCCATCCGAGAGAACAGCATTCGCGATCGATTAATTAGTGGTCAAGCAAGCCTCGCTCTAATGTTACCTCACACATGCTCTGCAGAGAAACAGAGAGAGAGATAAAGGTTCTCTGGTATTACGTTCCTCCTGTAAATGACTGTGGTGCGACCTCTTATATTGAATGTAAGCCTACTTGTGCCCTTGTTTTAAGCTTCTTTTTAAGTTCACAGGGTTGGTGCGATGTCATTCAGTACCACGTTGGTTTTGATCGTTTCGATAAGCTCAGACATTTACAACACGTCTCCTCCACCACAAAGTTCGCGGGTGAAAAAAATCCAAGACTCGTGTTGTGGTTTTTGGGCGATGAAAAAAAAATGCTGCTGATGAAAAAGTCAACAGAGCAGACACAGGGAGAGAGAAACAGAAAGTGGAGGGGCGGCGCAGTGTGTGTGCAGACGGAGAGCAGAGGTATAGGTGTGTGTGTGTGTGTATGTGTGTGTGTGTGTGTGAGCACCAAAGTGATTTCAAATCAAATCAAATTATATTTATATGGCGCCAATTCACAACAAAGTTATCTCATGACACTTAACATGTAGAGTAGGTCTAGACCACACTCTTT